>JAPYZO010000181.1:0-57977 GCA_030522905.1 Torymus flavipes | reverse complement strand
CTGTAACTATTACAATATGAATCATTAATGTTTCCATACGCGTATTGTTATAGATAATAGATTATTTAATCTGTTAACGTGTGTATTATTCGCCAAAATCAACAATATGTACGTTAACAGTTAAAATATATCTTAAACACAACATATTGTTTTCTCAGTGAATGATTTGATTATCTCAGTGAATAATATAATAAAATGAATAATGTAATTTTATATCAACGCATTGATATTACATTATTTCATATATATGTCACATCTACATATAACCAATTGGTAAATAGATTTCCTCCTTTATTTCAATAAATTATCAGATTCTCAATTAATTACTGAACCAAGGCTATTGTTACTTGCAAATAATATTATCTACGCAGGAATCTCAAACTTGATAAAATATACAAATTTTCATTAATTAACGGTAAAACGTCGAGATACAAACAGATCGACGCTCGCGCATGTATATATCCTATAGTAACATTTCAATTTCAGATATTTACATTTTCTCTCGCACGTGCCTGCTGTCCGAATGAATAATAAAGTATGTATCGCGCGCCCTATACGCGAACGCCGCTCTCCTCGCGTACTTACCTTAATTGGACTTTTTGCTACATGATTTATGCACACGCTCGCGGGAATTTCACGCGCTGATGTATCCGAATTCTGGACATAACTCGTTTATAATCGATATATAAAGCATTCCTCCGTCGCCGCGGAAAATAATTCTGCAGGCGCTCATTGTTTGTTATTTCTAGCATATATACTTCGCGCGATTAATTTCTGTTAAACTGTCGCGCTTCTTTTATACTTTTTATTTAAATTCGCTCAAAGTTTATGCAAACGATCGTGTCCATGTGTATTTGAATGCGCGCCACGCGGAGAGTATATATTTGCACGGCCGCGGGTAAACATTTCAACTTTATATCAAATGATCTCTCACGCGTGCGCAGACTGTCGTGCGCAAGTTTCGCTGCTGCGATAGTTAATTCTCGCGCTCAGCTTCAAAACAATTTAAATTATTCACGCACAATCAGCATCAGCAACGAACGAGTTTTTCTGCCTTAAACTCTTTTATTTATCTCAAACAAATGTATACTTATGTCTTTGAGAAATTGATTTAAAAATATTTACCAAACCCAAACCCATCGATCAAGCGTATCAAACTCACGAATTAAATCCTCACTCTGCCATCCCGAATCAGCTGGCCCAATCGGGTCTGCCTACACCTCACTCTCTCGTCTGGCTCAGGAGCAACAATCGTTTTTTAACCGCGCAATAAAGACGACGCAATAAAAGTGACGATTGATCGGCCGCCGGCTTGTTTTCCATCCGCACGCGTTCCTCCTTCTTTTCATTAGGGTAATCAAAGGGCGCTCGAGAAGCCGCCGCCGCCGGCGACGACGAGGACGTCGTCGGTTTTTTTTATTAGAGGGCGAAATTGCGATTGGCGTAACGAGGCCGCGGGGATATATATGTGTGTATGTATACGGGGTTTCGCGTGTATATAGTGTATAGGATAGCGATGCTGTTGACCTTTCAGGGATTGATTTTCTTTTTTTGAGATTGCGTAAGGCGACGGGAGGAGGATAGGATATATCGATGGATATATATCGGCGCGAGGGGAAAGAGATTTTTTAAGGGTGAATTAGTGAATTGCGTTGTTTGAGTTTATGTTGTATGATATTATAGCGCCTGGGAAGTTGGCGTCGATTATTCAATTTATATATAGTTGGAAAAATGTATTTTATGCGGATATATCTGTGCGAATGAATACTTCACAAACAATTAGTTTGATACGTCATGTGTATAACTAATTTTATCGGTTTATCACTGATGTAGTTTTGTTAAAGTATAAATAGAAATTTGATATCGGAATAAACACTAACTGAGCTTAATACACATTAAGTGATGATATTTAGATACAGCTTTTGAATAATGGAGCGACGAAATTACCTATACAGATATATCGCAAATGTTATTTAATTTGAAAAAGTGTCGTACTTTGCAAAAAGAAAAACAATTCTCGAAGAAACTGCGTCATTCGTTAAAATGCATCTAAATTGCTTCTTTTCCCCAGTTAAGTGGGATATAGTCGCAACTATACATACATATGCAGGTCAACCTTTGTCAGTATATCTTATAAAATTGACCTTTGTACAGAAAATCCTCGCAGAATATATAAATTTCCAACGTATACGTATATATATTCTTTTTTCAAATTACCATCCGACACTTCGCTTCCATTACGAATGCAGCTGAAGTTTCCTTAATATACGAAGCTGAGTTTTCAAAGGCGAAGTTAGCCCCATTTTCACAATATATATATTTAACGTCCCTCGCAGTACTCGATTCTCATTCAACGCTACGCTCGCAACTTCAACATTTATTTTTCACCCTCCGTACATTTTAGCACGAAAGAGAAAAAAAACTAAAATAATCGTTTCTGAGAGAGAGAGCTATTATCAGATCCACGCGTATCAAAACATCAACCGCAGAAATTTTTCTAGCGAAAGAGAGAAAAAAAAGAGCACAAACAATATACTCCCTACTCCTCGCGCTGCTTTTTCTTCTTCCACCCCCGTCGGCGAAAACATCCCCCCACGCGGGAAAGAGAGACTCAAGGACGCGTTGTCTTTCGGCCGCAGCGTCGAATCAATCGAGACGCACACAAACACGACTAACGAGCTCGGAATTCCCCCCACGTCGTCGTTGTAATATTAATTTCCCGAGACGCGTTCGGCCTGTTTTCCTCCACTGCAACGCGTTGAGATTTCGATCTGTGCGACGAAACTTTGTTAATGCTGCATGAGATTGTTTGTATATTTACGATTGGCTTCGCTTCCGATGACGATTAATAAATGATTAATAATTACTCGTTTCGAGTAATACTCTGTCCCGCCGGATATAGCTTCTATCTTTTTTCGCCTCTCCGCTGCCGGCGGCGGCGGCCTGGGACTTTCGAGTGGAGGTCCGCCTATATTTAGTCCGCCTAAATTCCCGCTCTCTCTCTCACTGTGTCCCTCTCTCTCTCTCTCGCTCTTTGGTACGCGCCCGTGAAAAAATTTCTCTGCATTTTCACACCATCAGTTGCGGACGTGCCGCATCGCGCTTTTGCTGTCGAGTATAGAGAAAAATCGTTTGTTTTTGGGTATATATACAATAACAACGGGATCTTGGTTTACGCATCGAGTACACTTTCTATACGCACTCCCACAGCGAAATTCTGGAAAATATATCTCGGGTCTTTTAATAGGATGAATAAGTATTTCACATTATAGAAAAGCTTGTGTATATTTACATTTCGCCTCTTTCGTCTCTCAATCTATATATATTCGCGACAAAATAGCCCGAAATATTGTGCACCCCTTATCTCTCGCCCTGTACAACACAAAGACAACAACCGCTTCACACATTTCGATGTTAAAAAGAGATAAAGCGCTTACAGCACTTTCACGACGTCACACACTAGCGATGCGCTCGGGCGAGCAACTCCGGGCGGCTTTCTTTTATTTTTAGCCCCCGCACCGGATTCGGGGATTTTTGCGATAGCATATAGACGCGCGCGCGCCTCGGTGATGTGTGTTTTATCGGTGGATTTCGCTGATTCGCGGAACGACTTTGAATTACAGCGCGGCGTGCATGCGTGTATTTTTCAAAGGGATAAATTTTGATCTCGTTATAAGATGTTTACCGCGCGCGCGCGCGCTCGCTTGGTAATCAATAAAGTAGAGCGAAAATATGTTATATATACGTGGGTGTATCTGTGCGGTTTTATTTTTAGAAAATTATTTTATCCTTTATAAAGTTTGATAGCGGAGAGGGCGGAAATTTAGCGCGGCGACATAGTGTTGTATATAATTGGGGAAACTATATATTATAAAAGTTTATTCTTACGCTGTGAGTTTCTTATTAATATTTTTTTGCCCATCCGAGCGTCTCATTATAAAATTCTCGATATAGTTAAAATTTTTCCTATGACACGAAATTTAACGAAATTATATAGCTAGCTGCCCACCGCGCTACTGATAGACGCGTTATTGATTACATTCACGGCTGGTTACACACAGCATTATCGATTATTATATATATTTAACGTGCATATAATTTTAAACATATATATATATATAGCTACTCGGGATGTATATATATAATCACTTTCGAACAATTCGAAAACCAATTTCACACTTCGTTCACTATATCCGCCTACGAAAGAGTATAATGGTATATATCTCAACTTATAAAGCCCGCAGATGTTGCACACAGAGAAAAGTGTGCTTCTTCCCCCGCTTTGACCGATACCACGTCGTATATATGTATATACGTATAGATACAAACAGCGACGTCTAAATTTTCCGGTCATGTTTTCCAACTCGCGAGCTCGCCCACGCGCGACGGCGAACTTTTCTCTCTTCCCGCGCAAGCTTATATAGTTTTTTGTTGTCCTTTCGACAACGACGCGCTATTTATCGATCTATACGCTTTATTGTGAGTTACGTCAGTTGGGCTGCTGCTTGCTTCCTCTCTCTCTCTCTCTCTCTCTCTCTCTCTCTCTCTCTTTCTCTTCGGAAGATCGAAGTGATGCCGGTATAATGTTTGGGAGCGTGTAATAGTGTCAGCTCGGGACTACGTCTTGATCGGAGTTACAAAAGATGGGTTTGAAGTATACAACGAAATAGAAAAAAAAATTCATTTCGCTTCATGCGGTTATACAAATTAATATTAATTTTGTATATGTAATAGATTTAGTGTTTTATAGAATAAAATAACTTAATAACGAAGGTTCAAATAAAATTTCCATTGTTTCATAACTTAAATTTATTGTAAAAAATTATTTCGTTGAATATTCCAACGATGTAATAATTTCAGAGCCATTGCAAAAGACGCAGGGAGCGCTTCTTTTCACTTTTCACGTTATATAGAGGGTGCAGTGTTGAACATTTCTACTCAAAATTCGTTAGCATAATTGAAAAAAACTCTACGTATGTATACGACTTGAAGTGGATCAGTCTACAAGAATGACTTGCATAAACTTTATTATTTTAATCACACAATAGAGAGCACTTGAAGCCTTTTTCGTCCCGCGAATCATCATCGACAATTTTTCCTCTTCAATCCCGAGCCAAAGCCTATATTCTCGATATTCTCCAAATCGACGACGACGACGACAAAGGAGAGCTGCGCCCGCTATAGATAGATAGACGCAAAGTTATTAGTTAATTCCGTCGCTTTTCGCCCCCGTCACCTTTACAATGTCGAGTGACCCTCGTGTCTCCCTCCCCTCCGAGCGCAGGAAAATCGTCGCTCTTCATCTGCTTTCTTCCTACTACTCGCGAGACCTTCGCTGATGCTAAAGGGCTCGAGTGCGCTACTCGCGAATATCAATAAAAGCTTCGGCAGAGGGGTATATTCTCTCTTTCTCGTTGTAGAATTAATCGATAGTCAAGCGGTTTCAGACGATAGATATCCCTTTTTCTTTTTTCGTTATTGGAAACGAGGGGGATTTGAATTTCGTGTGTAATAGGGACTGAGAGGGAGTAATTTTTTTTATATATATAATATTCTGATGAGGGGGTATAGAGGGAATTGGTTTGGGTATAAATGAGAATCGAAATAACAAAAGAATGTGACAGTCAATGGGAATGTTTTATATACTAAAAGAAATAGTAATTATATACCCATAATGTTTCTATTATGTTCGTCCCTTCGCTATTTGCGCACGTTTGATTTCCATCATCCATTCTATACGTAAATTTCGTTAATTTATATGCAAACTAGCCCGGCCATTGTTTAACAAAGCACGCCTCGCACAAATGTATAGCATTCCCGATATAATTGACTTAGTTATTCAGTTTCTCCGCATCATTAATCGATCACATGTGTTGAACACCAACGACACTTGTTATTATTTCTATATTACAAAATTATTACCATATACCATACACTCGGCGCCAGGATAAATTTCTTCTACCTTTGTAAATTAGACATTACATCAAAGCAGTAACTTTTCTTTGTGTTATGATACAAAAACAATGACGTAGCTAATGAAAACAAGTCTCCCGCTCTTTATCTATATATTTTCCTACTCTCTCTCTCTCTCTCTCTCTCTCTCTCTCTCTCTCTTTCCTTTTTACCCATTCTCTTTCATTTTCGTTTCACGAGTTAATGCACGGAGAGGAAAGTCTGCAAGAAAAAAAAATCGTCTTTGTCTTTTCACCGCGATGCTTCTGTTCTTGACGCCGCGCGTATACCACTTTATGGCTTTTTCCTTTAAGGTACATGCCCGCAGAGCTGTATAATATAAAACACTTTTTCAGATACTTATTATCCCTGTCATTCACCGTTGAAAGCTGCGACTTTTTGAGAAAAATAAATAGCAAAATTAATCTCTTCTCTTCGTTCACAATTATTCGTCGCGTCCGTAAAAAAGAAACACTGATACATATATGTGCAGCCAGCCCTTCGCGTCGGGGGTCGCGTTTCGCATAAACCGCGTAATTAGATGACGTATATTCACCGCTCTCGGAGGTTGAGTACTTCTATAATATGAATGTCCTTTTAATAGGACATAAGGCAGCGTAGAGAGAAGGTTTACACCATTTACAATGCAGATGATATTCATGTAATATTAGCTACAGCTCTCTGCGCGGTAATTCTCTCTACGTTAAACTTTCAGAATCCCGAAAAAGCTCTCGTACTTTCTTCGTTTTATTCGAAACTCATTCGCTTATTGTACATTCGACTTAGCGCGACACTTGCAGTTTGTTTATATAGTCACCAATCGCGCAAACTATAGATTAGAGCCCGAAACTCCATTACCGCGATTATTGTTTCCGCGTATTTTGTTCCTTTGGTGCGCGTTCCAATAGGACAGGTTTCCTTTTTTGCCTTTTATACTTTAATCCACGCAGCCGCGCTTGTCTCTGACGAGCGAGGTAAGGTCGTGAAAATACGGCCCGCGGACTTGTCCCCTGTCTGCAAGAGAAAAGGGACAATTTGATAGTCGACAATGAATGGTATGTGCGGATCTGTCTGGCTGTCGAGTCGCCTCCTTGGGCTGGATAATAAAAACGGGGAATAAAATTTTTCATGCAAGAGCTTTTTTTTTCTCTTACCACGAGAGATAGCGAAGAATATCTCTTTAATACTTGGTTCTTTCGAGCGTGAACTACTGACGCAATTCTTGATATCAATATGTGAATGAAGTGCACTGTGAAAAACAATATATCACACTCTGTGTTCAATAGTCTTGTTTATATCAAACTTTAATCCGAGCGTATAAATATACGACTAATCTCCGGTCCCCTTCCAGCATAAAAAAGCATACTCTATGTATGCTTAAATTCTCCTATCCCTATAACCTCCCTCTTTCCCCAAGGACGTCCGCAGTTCCACATTTGTTCGACGCTCGAGTCCTTCCTGATAGCGCGCGAGCTGCGTTTATGAATTTTAAGGAGTTATTCAAGTCAATTTGCTTAATTACGAAAGTTACGGGGACGGGATTAATCTCCCATGCACACACACACACACGCGCGCAGAGTTTTTGCTAATTAAAAACACATCTCGGAGTTCAACTTGGCCGTCTGTTTTAATTAATACGCGATTAAGAATAATGCGTCGACTTTTGAAAATATTTTATTCCTAGCGGTTGGTACTGGGGTTTTGTAAAGAGCGCAGGGATGGGGTTTCCGCTGGCCGTGAGTCAGTTTGGAAAAGTCCCATTGACTTGAGGTTTTTTTTCGGAAATTTTTCGTTAAAAACAACACACGTGCGTGCGGTGTTGAAAGTGTAGAGAACAACAAAATTTGGATTTTCTTGAGAACCGACTTTCATAAAGAAGAGCTGAAAGCTACTCTCGTTGAATCAGTATAGTCATCCGGCTTTCGTAACATTAGAACCCACTTTTCTTCCTCTACGTTCTAAACGCAAAGGCATACGCGTAAACTGCCAGCTGAGCGCGAAAGCGGGGGAAATTCAAATCCACCACTCGCCCCCCCAAAAGGAACGTCCCGTTAGCTCACATGAGCCGCTCATTAAACTTTTACTCGAATTTTACCGGCTTTGTTGCGGGGTCGCGATAATTGCAACGGTTCCTGGTATTCCCCGACTATGCGACTGTGTTTTAACGATTTGACGTGTGTGTGTGTGCGTATAGGATGGAGCTAAAGGAGGATGAACGAGGGAGTCTAGGTTTTAGGATAATTTATAGGGTTGTAGTGTATGTTTGGTTGTTATCTAATTTGAAGATTATAGGAAGGTTTAAGGCAATAATAAAGATCGACAAGAATTTGTTTTTCTTATTCATCGGATTACAGCTTTGTCCATTGTTTTTTTAGAACAAGAAAGGCGGCGAACGTTTACGTATAGGACAATCTGCAACCAAGTCAAGTGTTCTCTCAAGAGACGATCCCGTGACCTTGATACGAATCCAATATTCAGTTATTAAAATATGAATCGGAAAAATTCCGCCGCGTTTTTTAAATAAAAAAAAAATCGACGCGACCAAAATATTTTATCAGAATTTGTAAGCTCCAACGCAGACACGGTCCTTCCTTTTTGGCGTTAAATTATTTAAGAGTCAGTTAAATTAACGATGACCCAGCGAAAGAAGTGATCGCTGGGATTCGATCACGTGACCATTAGCGCACCGACAGGATGTACACATATACATATATATGTGTGCACGCGCGCACCCTCGTGTCGCCTCGGCGCTGTTTGCGATTAGTTCATAAAATATTCTTTATGCCCTATATCGATCGTACTTTACGGTTGCATGCAGCGTGAATTTTGATAACGTCGTATCGTACGTATACTTATCGTATAACTCCCAGCCAAAGGCGAAGATATAGGTATATATATCCATTTGAAAAAACTTCTTTAATATTGTAACGTTGTTGAATAAATTATCTGTGTTTCACCCGTCTCTCAATTAATGATTTAATAAATTGTTTAATCTGTTAATTAGTCTTTCATATTTTGCAAATGAGGTAAAAAATTGAAGATGAGTATAATTTCATAAAAATATTTTCGGCAATTAATAATAAACTCCAGTCTAGTTACATGGTTTGATATATGTAATAGAATAACATTTTTAATAAGTATAATAACCGTGAATTCAATGACTATTATAGTCATTGAAAAATGTTGAAACGATTTGTACAATTCGACATCTTAATTATTACTATATTATTAAAGATGGAATTGGATAGATTCTATATGATATCCTGATTGAATGGGACCACGTGCTCAAATACGGTTTCGAAGCCAGTTATCTCAGGATATCTCTTAGAATGAATTCCTCGCCATATCATAAAATTTCCTATCTTTCTAACTGAATCTGAATTAGCAGTACTATATCAGATTCCATTTACTTGTGATTCTATCGAACAGAATCCACGTCCCCAAATTGAGATCCGATGGAAAAGGTGTGAGAAATCCATACCTTACATCATTCTTCCACCTGGAATTTATCTTCAATCTTAATAGCCACCATAACCTATATATAGTACCTATAATATCATAACTAATTAAAAGCAAGCAACCTAACCTCAAAATTCAATCCTCCTGTTGCAGGCCGGCGCAGAGGTGTGGCTCGGTGGCGCAGCAGACGTGGTGGCCCCACCCCCCGGCGGCAAAGTAGCATGCGTCACGTGCCGCCGTGCTCACGGGGCCGCCGCAGCTGCTGCTCTGGGCAAGCTCACGCACCCACAACGACGACGACGAGGACTGCGAGCAGCGTCAGGGCCAGGACGACGATAGGTCGTACGAGGTGGAGAACGACGACGAGGACTGTAGGCAGAGGAGGTGGCGGCGGCGGGGGGGAAGCAGCCGCGCCACGTAGGTGTAGAGGGCCGCCGGCGAGGAGGAAGCGCAGGCGCAGGAGAAGGAGTTGCTGTCGCAGTAGGAATAGCGGACAGCTGGAGGAGCAGCGGCAGCAGGAGCAGCTGGGTAACGGGACGCTGTTAGCGGCGGTGGTGGCGCCTGTAACAGGGCCCGGCGGCAGCGGCGGCGGCAGCCTCGGCGTCGGCGGCGGGGGCGGCTGCGACCGATGAGCGCGGGAGATGGCGGCGCGCCGCTGGGCCCGCCCCCCTCCGGGGAGGCCCGGACCAATCCCGGTGCTACGCTCTATCCACAGGTGAAAGATCTTCGTCTTTTTTCTTCCGTATGTTTTCTTTGAAAGTGTATGAGAAGGTGCCGATAGATGGCTTATGGGCGGTTGACGGAATCTATAAACGAAAGAATTCAGTTGCGAATTAAGTAATCTTTTGAACTCATTTATTCCAAACGAATTCCCGCCTGCGTTTTCCTCATTCGGAGTACTTTTAATGTCATTCAGTATCGTGAAAAAATAAAATTACATTTAATCCGTGTGCATGTTTTAAAAACCGCGACAATTATGCGCGTTTTATTCTCTGAATACACAAAAAATTAATTGTTTCCTGTGCTTTAGCTGGATAAAGGGTTTATTTTTATCTTTTTTGTGTGAATTGTTTTCATTTGGCAGGTGAAAAATAAGAGAGTATTTTTGTAAACAGATGTCGAGATATTCGTGACTTATCTAAATTGGAAGCGATTATATAATAGCCACTTGATAAAAATAATTTACGCCCGGTATAATTAAATTAAAGCATGCCAGTACAATTTTACTGGCTCTGATATATATAATCAAAGGTGTGCGCCAATTATCTTAATGACAGCTCTAATAAAGTTGACATGAAGATAGGAATAGCAGTATTATTTGCGTGTAGTCAGACACTTATAATAAATTTAAAATAGTTCTAAAAGAATAAATCTCATTTTCTAAAACATATAGAGACGTTTCGGTAACTTAATACCAGAAATATGTTTAAATAAAAGTCACGCCTTCACATATTTCCATTCTCAAAAATTGCTTGTTGAATTACACTAAGAAAAAAAAGATTTGTCGTTACAATGAAATATTTAATGAAGACAAACTTATAATACAATTATAGAACAATAATAATATTTGCTCAAATTAACGAATCATTGCGATAGTTTCTATGACACCTTACTTAAATTTTATTCTCAGTGCATACAACATTCTAAACTTCGCTCACTTATAACAACCAAAATCCCAAACTCCGATTTGGGAAAACTCACATAAGTATAACCGATCTCTTTTCTCTACCGCAGGACCAGCTGAGCCAGCAGAATGGGGTGCGGGAGGGCAGCGGCGGCCCTATGGGTGCGCCCCCCAGCACGACGGGCGGCCAAACGGCGGCGACGGCGCCGGGCGCGAAGCCCGGGGCGCCGGCCTCCGCGACGGACGCGGCGGCCGCGGCCGCAGCCAAAGCTGCAGCCGCCAAGAGGCCGGCGCGCAGAGGCGGCAAGCCCCAGCCCGACAGGCCCGCTCGGGCCCTGCTCTGTCTCACCCTCAAGAATCCGATACGCAAACTCTGCATCGACATCGTCGAGTGGAAGTATCCTTTTTCTTTGATGGTTACATTGATATGTCGATATAACAATTTATTATTATTGGGGTATCGGAGTATATATACAGAGTATACTCTATATACATAGCTGTATATGAATATGAAAATTATTTTTTAGGTGATTTAGTCTTGAGGTATATCGTGTATGTGTGTGTGTGTGTACACAGTTGTAATTTAAGACATAATTTAATCATATTTTCAAATACATTTTTAAAAGAATTTTAGAACGCTATTTAGTTATTAATGAATAAGGTATGCTTTCTTTTTAAAAAATGCAGTATTTTAATTTAACTTTTCGTCATCTACATATACTCTGTACCTCTACGGTTTTTTTTATTGGAATACGGGTAAAAAAGATTATATCTCTAGAATCAACGCTATTGACTTTCCTTAACAACACCTGCAATTAAGGCCTTTCGAATGGCTTATTCTACTGACGATCTTTGCGAATTGCGTCGCACTCGCCGTTTACACGCCTTATCCCTTCGCAGACTCCAATCAGACGAATTTGTATCTGGTAAGTTTCTCTTAATAACAATTTCACATAAAATTTTATCTACAATTCCGTTTATTTTAATAATAATGAATTGCGTTTTGTCATTCCGCACCAAGTACAATTCGGTCCCATCGAAACTAATGATTACACACACGCGCAACCACCGGGCAATGATAAATTTTAATGACGATCTCGATTGCACTCCATCGTGCTGAATCTCAATAACAATTTTGAATTATGTGTGTTACGTACATCGATAAATCCACGGGCAAATAAATTAACGTTAATTGAGAATAGAAAATCAATAACTTATTATTTACGGCATATACATTATAACAGCACCGTGTTATCACTCGCAAAAACAATGACACTCAATAGATATTACATATAATGTATATAACTCGAAAGAAAACTATAAACGACTGCGTTCATTCCGTTCATCGTCGTATCATCAAAGTAATTTTCTCCCCATCGCGAAGAAAATCGACACGTCGCATTATACTTGTCGATAATCACCGTCGCGTGCTTGTCGCAAAAGGGAGAGATAAATCTCCAGCACGTGTATCTGAATGGACCCTGAAATGGTTATAATCAATCGATAGTATATAGCGTAATCGCGGGCAGACAGTGTGAGGTTTGCGGATATACTTTGCGCGTTGAAGCCTGTCGATATATCTACGTACCTATTCGGAAGCTCGGAATATGGACAGGTCTTGATACTATATGGTATTTTACACACGTGGAGTGTATACGTATGTGTATGAAAAAAAAATCCATTGTTTTTGTTATAATAATAGTTAATTCACTTTGTGATGTCGTTTACAATTGAAGATATAGGCATGTCAACGTAAACATTCTTCAAATCCTTAATCGGACAAAGATGAACGATGGTTGAATTTTCGTTAGAATCTATATATACAAATCGTTCGTTACGCGTTTGACCGAATTTCGAACCATTCAGCGTACTGAACTGCACCGACAATTAATCTTTTCACCCCGATAGACACGCTAAAAACGCGAAAGAATCGTGACGCGCGCGCGCGCACGACATCGATTGCTTCCATCCATCCTGCCATACAAATTTAATTGCTCTAAACGTTCCCGATATCACACAATCAAAAGTATCGCCGTCCATCCGACGATTCCCCTCTTATATTTATTTATCTTTCTGTTCTCTTTTTTCCAGGAAAAAATCGAGTACTTCTTCCTCGTTATCTTCACGGCCGAGTGCGTAATGAAGATAATCGCGTACGGCTTCGTGGCGCATCAGGGCGCGTACCTGCGCAATGGCTGGAATCTCCTCGATTTCACCATCGTCGTTATCGGGTAATTATTCCGTTGCTTTTTTTACTTTCAGCTCGTTTTCGCGCTTATTCTAATTCCAATTCTTATTCCTTATTCCAATTCCCAAAAAATTGAAAATAATTAAAATAAATTTCTCTTGTATTATATGTATAATTATAGTATCGATTGAATCTATAAAAAAAAAAAAGACAAATGCATGTATAATCATGACTTTTCCTTGTTGCCGTTCCGCAGAATGATCAGCACGGTGCTGACGACGTTCATGAAGGAGGGCTTCGACGTCAAGGCACTCAGGGCCTTCCGAGTGCTCCGACCTCTCAGGCTCGTCTCGGGCGTGCCAAGTGAGTTGGGAAACTAATGTACCATTACGATGATGCTCCGCGCAAGCTATCTGCTCATCATACCAGGGGGGTGAAGGCACCACGATTTCAAAATTCTTTTCGAAAGTCGCGGTTTGATTGATTCCAATTAAGATTAGGTGACGTTACGCGCGTATCATATGTGGAAAGATGGTTTTTAATTGTGGTTTCGTATTGATGAGTATCGCAGGGGTTTGCTTATTTTTTGTTTTATCTAGTGAATACTTTTAATGTAACATATTGTATAGTAATGAATTACTTATTTGTTTTCAATTTTTGCAAATTTTTTTACACAAATAACTATCGCGATACAATTTTTTCATATAGAAAATTATCGAATGTATAGAAAATGTTGATGCCTGCGAACGTAATAATTTTCATTCACTCGAGCGCTTAACTAGTCATCAAGAAATCAACGAACGTCACCTAAAAAAAAAAAATTAGACCGCAGCCAATCTAAACCGAGCGAAAGCCCATCATCGATATTCTACATACCGTATAGATTTAGAACAGAGATTTTTCGGGGCATCATCATCGTCGTGCCAATAAAAGCGTCGAAAAAAAAGAAATAATAACAATGTCTATACCGTCTCCCAGGTCTTCAGGTGGTGCTGAACTCGATTCTGAGGGCCATGGTGCCACTGCTGCACATCGCTCTCCTCGTTATCTTCGTCATCATCATCTACGCTATCATCGGGCTCGAGCTCTTCTCTGGCAAACTTCACTCGACGTGCTGGAACAACGTCACAGGTGAGCGAGAGCTTGCAGCTAAATATTTTCGTTCGTTTTAACACAAGCGTTCGCAAGGAAATATACAGAGCGATGACTTCAGCACTATAGAGTAGTTCTCGGAGAACCCAAATATATAACAAATATTTGCTCACACTCGATATTTGCGTTTCTGTTTTTGTGGTGGTGAAAAAAAAACAACAACAATGTAGGCGAGATGTGGGACGACCCGCACCCGTGCGGCGCCGGCTTCGATTGCCATACGCTAGGCTCCGACTGGATCTGCGACACGAAGCGGTACTGGGATGGGCCAAACTGGGGTATCACCAACTTCGACAACTTCGGCCTTGCCATGCTCACCGTCTTCCAGTGCGTTACCCTCGAGGGCTGGACAGACGTTCTCTACTCCGTAAGTTATTCATATTGCTCGCAGGGTTACATTGTAATATACGTTGATGATGTATATAGTTATTGCCTTTCGTTTCAAATTGAAGGAATTCAATCATTTGTATTAATAAAAAAAACAATTGAATTTATAATAATTTCATTCACTGTGTAAAACAAAGCACATAATTTTCGAATACATGAAAATGGAGTATATACGTAGCTGCGATATCGTTCCGCGTGTACACGAAAAAAGACCTCTGAAGTTTTTATGACGTATCTCTACGAGGCATCGCGTTCGTACGCCCTTTGAACTTCCAGCGACGTGACGTCACAAAGGGGATTTCGTCCGATGGCCCGATATATATACATATATGTGTGTAATTTCATCAAAGTTCTCTCTCTCTCTCTCATTCTCTTCTTTTTTGTTTTGTTTAAAGAATCTAGGAAGTTTATAGCTGCAGGTCAAGGGTAACTTTTGACGTCGAATCCGGTCTCTCGCTTTGAAGTTTATCACACTCGCAAAGTATTTATTTTCCCTCGTACCTTTGCCGACTACGCGAACTCTATCGCGCGAAAGTTTTATATAGTGAAAAATTAGCAAACTTCGGCGCGTCGTGTTGATTAATTGATGGATGCGCGACTACAGCTCGTTAATCAACCTATATTACTATGCGTAAATGTTTAATTATGCCGGGGGCGGGCGAAGATGGTTAATCATTTAAATGAGCTTTTTATTTGATTTGAAGTAATAATACACTATAGCTTCTTTTTTTTACGATTTTCAGATAGAAGACGCGATGGGCAGCACGTGGCAGTGGGTGTACTTCGTCTCGTTGGTCATTCTCGGCGCGTTCTTCGTCATGAACCTAATTCTCGGTGTGTTGTCTGGGTAAGTTGGAGGAGGAATTTTACCTTTTCTCGTCCCGTTTTTATTGCGCAAGCTTGTATCCTTGAAATAATCAAAATCCATAGCAATGTAAATTATCTTATATTTAAAATTCCAAGCATAAAAATAGCTAAATATCAGACACCTTCTGTATATATGAATTTTACAAAAAGCTGCACTAGAGCCGTTTTTATATATATCATTTAAATGATTTACTTATATATTGACGCATTTCATTCGAGTCAAATGATACAAAACTCTCCCCGGTCATTAACAAAAGTCACTACTTGACTCATAAATCCCATCCCTCGCTTTAACACCGGCGAGATATGAAAAATCCGGGCTGTAAATCACTTATACCACCTCGCGCAGAGAGTTCTCAAAGGAGAGAGAGAAGGCGAAGGCGCGGGGCGACTTTCACAAGCTGCGCGAGAAGCAGCAGATCGAGGACGACCTGCGGGGCTACCTAGACTGGATCACCCAGGCCGAGGACATCGAGCCCGAGGCGGATGAGCCTCAGATGCAGGATGGCAAGGGTGAGTCTTATATACATGCCCTCCAGCCTATTTTTTTTTTTCTTATCTCTTGCTCTGGGAAAGGGAAAAGTGGCTGTTTGACTTCCCCCTGGTGGTGGAGTGTCAAGCTTTATCTCCAGGGAGAGATGGAAGAGGAGAGTGTGAAATGTCGTTGGGATTTTATAGAGTGGATGGGCGCGTGTGCGAAGTACAAGAATTTCGTTTTCGATGGCAATTGTCGTACGTTGTTCAAAAGTTATTCAAAATTTCGTTTAAATCGGGTAAAGAGTGGTAATTGCATTTGGAAAAACTATTATTTTTTTCAGATTAAAGCCCCACGCGTTAGATCGCGTTAAAAATAATACATTCATATAGTGTACCTATGGAGAAATGTATATTTAACTATTTCGAGAGCCTACACGCACACATGTACGCTTTTCCTCTCTAGTGTGTGTATATGTGAGTATATGATGTAACAAGCAGCAGCAGCGAACGACGCTCTGCTCTCTTTCTCTTTATACCGCTGTACACCGAATTGTACTTATTGGATATCAGTAAACCAGTGATTCTATATGTTAATTGTCTCTCCTCTTTTATCACTCGAGGTAGTATACTGATCCTCATTTCCCGGACAGATCGAATAGAAAATTCGGAAGAACGAATATATACGACATTAAAACATTTTTTTATCATATCTTTGAAAAATATGTCGTACCAAATGGAAAATTTTCTTTCCTTTATTAAAACTTATATGAAAATAATATTACAAGGTGAAGAATCGTATTTTGAAGTTTTTCTTAACAAGGCGCGCGTAACAGAGGTAGGCTTTGCAATAAAACCGAGCTCTTCCTTTTACAGCGAAGCCATCGAACGAGATGGAGAGCACAGATAGATTAGAGGACGGCGAAACCGTTCAGCAGGAGTCGGTGTGGAAGAGGAAAAAGCGCGATTTCGATAGGTGAGTATATCAATTCACTTATCCTCTCGCAATAAAACGAAAAGAGAAGAGGAAACAATCACGTGCGATGTTTAATTTTGATTTAAGGGCGAATCGACGGATGCGACGGGCCTGCAGGAAGGCCGTCAAGTCCCAGGTTTGTTACTGGCTGATTATAGTTTTAGTATTTTTAAATACAGGAGTTTTAGCTACCGAACACTATAAGCAGCCCGAATGGCTGGATCAATTTCAAGGTAGGCTCATCAATCCTATGTCTCTACTTCATAAAAATCTATGATATTATATATCCATTCGCAAATTCTGTTGCAGAAGTGACGAATATGTTTTTCATCGTGCTATTCTCAATGGAAATGATGTTAAAAATGTACAGTTTGGGCTTTCAGGTACGTATAATACCTAAATGTCCCCTTAGAACCTACGGTTGGTAAAACCTGTGCACGTGTGTGTGTGTTTTGGATTTTTTCAGGGATACTTTGTCTCGCTGTTTAATCGTTTCGACTGTTTCGTCGTCATTGGCTCGATCAGCGAAATGATCCTGACGAACACGAACATCATGCCGCCGCTGGGTGTGTCCGTGCTGCGGTGCGTTCGGCTCCTTCGAGTTTTCAAAGTCACCAAGTTCGTATACAAATCTTTCTTTTCTTCATCTGTTCCTTGATTGGTTCTATAGCAATGTCGGTTAAAAATAATTTTCACATAAAAATACCAGTTGTATATGGTCTTCCGATACACTTATTCAATCGAAAGAGAAAAATCAACCGACATTGCCACACCAACACCCAGAAACTGTGCCTTTGTCACTCGACCCCCTTGCAGCATACACGTCGACCCTCCCCGTTCCCCTTTGACACGTCCTTTTCCCTATACACCCACCGACTCGACCAAAGACAATCTAAGCACGTCGCTTCTCGCAGATACTGGCGATCGCTATCGAACCTCGTGGCCTCGCTGCTCAACTCGATACAGTCGATCGCCTCGCTGTTGCTCCTCCTCTTCCTCTTCATCGTCATTTTCGCCCTACTCGGCATGCAGGTATGTACACGCACATTGTGCTATTATACGGTGCGATCGTGATACACAACGTTAATTTCCGGCCGCGCGTTTTCTCTCTCTCAGGTGTTCGGAGGCCGCTTCAATTTCAGCGCAGAGGAGGACAAGCCGCGGTACAACTTCGACAGCTTCTGGCAGAGTCTGCTCACCGTCTTCCAGGTGAGTTCTATTTCTCTTTGGCTTTTGTTTCGCGCGGAGGAATGGGAAATGAGGTGGTGGTTATTATTGTTGTTTCAGATCTTGACGGGCGAGGACTGGAACGTGGTGATGTACACGGGGATACGCGCGTACGGTGGCGTCGCCAGCTCCGGCGTTCTCGCCTGCATATACTACATCATTCTGTTCATCTGTGGTAACTGTATCCTTTTTTTCCATCATTTATGATGCAACACGCCGAGTAAAAAACGTGTACGGTGGAAATAACTATTTGACATATAGTAAGTAGAAATAATATTTTAAAGAGAACTATAAGATTTTGGTTATCAATATGCGATCGGTTTTAATAATAGTTTCTAATACTTGAAGTAATAAGATTTTCTAGTAATTCTTACAACAAATTGATGGTACTCGTGTATTCTAATTTATAAATATAGTTAAAAATAAAATATTTCATCATACTTACTATTTTTCATAGTCGCAGCTGTTAGTTATGTTTTTATTTTATGTTTGTGCTATATTATTGCATTGCACAGTTCGGTACTTTTATAGTACCAGTTACAAGAATTTTCTCTGAGTGAAAAAGAAATTTCCTTAACTCGCGAGCCGAATCGCATAGATATCCTTCTGAACGTCTTCTTGGCTATCGCCGTCGACAATCTGGCGGACGCCGAGTCGCTGACTGCCATCGAGAAGGAAGCCGAGGAGGAGGTGAGGAAATTTTTTTCACTTCTGCGATACCGCGGTTATGGAAACTAACGCGCAATTACATTTGGCACGGTTTACGCAGCTAGACCGCAGGTCTATATACACGTGGCTTAGAAGGGTAGAACACGCATTGTTGTGGGGAAGAATAAGGGCAACTTGGCGAGAATTGAATTGCGGGCTTCGCAGGCGATAACGAGTAGAGAAACCTCGTTACGCATATATTTCGAATGTATGTATACATCGCGAGGAATTTCGAGAAGGACGCGAAGAGAGAGCGTGTATTGTATATTGTTCGTTTCGCTCTGTTGTCGGGGCGTTAATTACTTTGATAAGTCGCTCTGCGCGTGACACTTTAATTTTCGTCCTATAACGGTGAAATTAATGCTGAAACTCGATAGGATAGAAAAAGGTGGCTATAATGATTCAACATTTCGCGTATTCAAATTTAATCCACATAATGTACATTTAAAATCTGACGTTAATATATAAAATTGAAATGAATTCCGAACGCGTCGGTCTCGAATACATTGTCAGCGCGCTGTCATCGCTCATTGACGTACCTTTATATTACAAACCAATGCCCATTCAATTCCTCATCTTCGGAATCAAACGAGCGCTCTCTGGTCGTCACATTCTTTTATACCCTCGACTATACTCCCCCGCGAGAGAACAGCGAAAACTATTAATCAACGCGACGACGACGACGACAATCGCGTCAGCATGCTGGCGAAAAAGCAGCCGAACGAAAAAGCCGATACCACGTGCCGTTCTCGTTCGTCTCACGTGCTCTCTCTCTCTCTCTCTCTCTCTCTCTTCCGTTCTATTTTTATATATACGTGCCGTGCACTCTCTACGCGAGGCCTCGGCATCGTTGCCGGTGGTGCTGCTGATGCTGGTATGGAAGATTTTCCATGGGCCGTGTCAAGGTACGATGGGGTTTTTTTCGGCTTTCGGAGCTTGCGGATGATGAGATGAGTACTGCGATGGTCGTTGTTTTTTAAATGTATATAGGAT
Organism: Torymus flavipes; assembly: GCA_030522905.1. NCBI lineage: Eukaryota > Metazoa > Arthropoda > Insecta > Hymenoptera > Torymidae > Torymus > Torymus flavipes. The sequence goes on along the minus strand of JAPYZO010000181.1, from coordinate 37,970 downwards.
GGAGAAGCGAATCGTTCGGTATAGAACTATATTATTTAAAGGATTATTGATTACCAATTAAGGGTATATATCTCAACTTCATTGAGCCTCTCGATATATTGGAAATATATTTTAATGAGAAAATAGTATTTCATAAGCTTTCGACAAGAATATTATACATCATGTATATATATTTATTGCAAACTCCTTTCGCGCAATAAGTATATTGAAATGTAAATTTTTCTAACAAAGAGACACGAGAGAGAAAGAGAGAGTCAACTTTAGCATTGACGAATAAACGAATTACATTCCTTTTCAATAGCACGGAACGCATGCGACCCAATACTCTCAGCGCCTGGCGTACGTTCGTTTTTTTTTCTTTATTGACAGTATAGTATACACACACACATACACACACCGCCGGGGAAACGGTTTAATTAAGCGCGTAATACTTCAGTGGGAGAATTGAAGTCCAATCGACTCGGCTGTTTCTCTCTCTCTCTTTCTCTCGTACTTAAGTAGGTTTATGGAAGCCGAAGATGTAGGTTGAATGATAAAACTTGTTCAATTATAGCGTTTTCTCGCCTCATTCGTGTCATCCGTTCAGGGAAGTATCTAGGAAGCGACCTGTTTATATACACACAGCTCGCAGGCGGAATTAAGAAAAAAAGTGGGGGGTATGCGAGCGAGCTTTGTTTCTTTATATATCCAACGTGAAATAGGTCCAATAATTATTGATCGGTTTCAAGAACGAGGGTAAACCGTAGAACATTGACGAACTTACATAGACTCTATAAATCTAAAAATGTAAAAAAAAATCGTATACCACCGGAACCTAATGGATTTGCTCTAGGCGGAGAAGAACAAGTCGCGCAGCGGCTCGCCGAGCCACGACGAGCTGAGCGGCGAACAGGATGACAGTGGTGGCGACGTTACGGGCGGCGAAGAGGACGAGGAGGGTGGCACCGACCTCGAGCACGATCCCAACGAGACCATGGAGGACTACGAGGGCGAAGGGTCAGTGTTTCTTTCTTTCTTTCCCTATACATAGAATGTTCATTATAACGACGACGAATATCTATCTATAGCTCGGAGAAAGATGAGGACGGCCACGGGAAGGTGAGGATGGATTTGGAATCCGACGAGGAGGACCTGGAGGGGGACGAGGAGGACGATCACACGGAGATCCAAGACATCGAGAACGAGGTGAGCGCAAGACCGAGGCGCATGTCCGAGTTCAACATGGGCACCAAGATCATCCCCATACCGCCCGCCTCGTCGTTCTTCATATTCTCGCCGACCAATAGGTATATGGTCCTTTCACTTTCTATAAATACTTGAGTGTTGATTTTTGGATGTACGAAACGGTTATGCTCGTGTATGGCGATAGGTTCCGAATCTTCTGCCACTGGGTCTGCAACCACAGTCTCTTCGGCAACATCATCCTCGTCTGCATCATGATCTCGTCGGCTATGCTCGCTGCTGAGGACCCTATCGATCCCAACTCGCAGCGGAACAAGGTAACGATCGCTACTTTTTTATTTTTTATACTTGAAAAAGAAAAAGAAAGTTTTCACAGTAGTTCATTCGCGTATATAGATATTGGCGTACTTCGATTACTTCTTCACGTCGGTCTTCACGATCGAGATTTGTCTGAAGTCGATCTCGTACGGTTTCATCCTGCACGACGGTGCTTTCTGTAGATCATCGTTCCACATACTCGATCTCGTCGTCGTCTGCGTGTCCATCGTGTCCACTCAGCTGAGGTACGTGAAACGATTTTTTTGGTGTGATGACGATCTTACTTCAACGTTTCATTGTTACCGAGCAGCTCCGGTGCCATATCGGTGGTGAAGATTCTCCGAGTGCTGAGGGTGCTGAGGCCCCTTCGTGCCATTAACCGTGCCAAAGGACTGAAGGTATTTTTCTCATTCTCCGAATCTATTCTCTACTCAATATTATTATAATATACATAATTCGAACAGATTGTCTCTGTTGTATAAAATACACACGAGTATAAGAGCGCTAATATATTATGCAAGCTATATTCTCTAGCTGCGAGTACGATTCGTTAATATTTGCTAGCCAACGTGTACGTTAAATAACGCTGCGGGATATATAAATCGGGTTCCCGATGAAACGCATAGACACACGAGTAAGATCACACACCTGCGGGTAAGTCTTTCCTGGGGTGGGTGGAGAAGGGTTCTTATATAGACGCACGATATTGCAAGTGGACAAAAACGAATATATCATACAATCAATAAATAAATACATAGGGGAGGATAATAAAAAGAATAATAATGACCGAACACATGAATTATTTTTGACGATGAAACAAATGTTGTATGGCGGCCAATGTGCTCTCTGTAGCACGTAGTACAGTGCGTCATCGTAGCCGTAAAGACTATCGGGAACATAGTCCTCGTCACCAGCCTCCTGCAGTTCGTGTTCGCCGTCGTTGGCGTACAGCTCTTCAAGGTAGGACTCCCCGACCCCGTCTTGTGGCCCCTTGTTTTCAAAAACACCCCCGTCACAACCTCTATTACTACCCACTTGCCTATATCGTGGCATACATAACCACTGAGGACACACGTTCCTAACTTCGCTATACCCATCTCTTTTCTTTTTGTTTATTTTTATGGTTTCTTTTTCTTGGTTTTCTGGATAGAAATGTCTTTAGGGTATTTCGTGATTAGTGTAGAGTTAACTTAATGTGCAAAGTGGACATTGAAGAGCTACTTGTACACTTTTTATTTAGAACGTTAGGATATGGATACAATAACAAAATAAATAATATTTATATATACTTTTTAATTTATTAAAGTAATTTTGAGTATCTACATTCTATATCTTCATTCTTATCTTACTTTATTTACATGTTATCTTATATCTATTCATTACTATCGAAATTATTTTAAACACTTGATCGGTAATATGTTATTTTCTAACCAGAAAGTTTTCAATTTTATTTCAACCTTCTTTCAATATTATTTGGCTGTAGAAGAATAATTTTCTTGTTCTCAGTGATCTAACAAATTTTACATTTACTTTATTATAGTTACAAAGTTAGCAATATAAATGATACTCACTGCAAGCACTGGAAAGTAATTCCAAGAACCATTTATTTTCAAAACGCAGCGAGAAACGTGTTCTTCAACGCCGTTTTATCTATAGTGTCACAAAACTGTTGTGTCATTTTCTTTCCCCTACAAGAGCCTCTGAAGGAGAAAATTTCCACTTTAAACTGACAGAGCCGTACTAAACTGACTGCTTTTATTTTTTACTTTTACGTTATGCCCGCATTGTATTCCTTTTTTCGTTATTAACGCAGAGGTACAACTGGATTCTGTCAGTACGATGAAACTTTTCTCCACTCTGTATCTCTTTCTCTCTCCTTTCTCGCTTTATTTCCCCCTGACCGCCCGAAGCGGAATCTGCTTTTTCGTTTGTGTTCTGTTGCGTTTTGCCTATGTCGTCCTTCGAGTTAGACAATGGCTTTTACAGTGTTCAAAAATAAGTTAACGTAAATTTTTTTTTATTCATAATGCTTCGATTTCGTTAGATAGTCTGAGCCATTTTATTTTAATATTTATAAAAATAATATATTCATGGAATATGCCATCAACTACAGCTGATTGCTCAAGTTGACATTTGGTACATACAACCATGAACAATTAAAATGAACTGCTACCGTGATCTTTTTTTATATAACCGCTCAGACTACCTTAATTAACCTTTTGTTTAACGAGACTTGAGTTTTACGTAATACATTCATTTACCTTTTATAGTATTTACTGTGATTTTTTTTATTTTGAGTTTTGCCATGGCATTGAAAAAAAGGCAGATAAGTAGAAGGCGAGGGCGAAAGGCGACTATCATTGTTTCTGTGACATCCGATTAGTGCACCTGTTGGGTTTACCCTCGTTTTTCTCCCGTTTTCTTTGTAAAAAATTGAAGAAAAAAAAACTGATGACTTGAACCTCTTACCGATTGTTCTATTTTTGTTTCGTTTTCGTTTGTTTTTACTTTTATGAATACCAAACTATAACACCTCCAGTCATGATCTTACACAATTACACACCTCCTTCAACGGATACTTATTATTGATTAAACATTGATATGATTCTCAATATTACACGTTTATTAATTTTAAATTCCATTAAATGTTTTTATTATTATTATGTCTCCTGGACACTTTAGTAAATGTGTAAATATTTTATTACTCAGACGTAATGAAAAACTTTGTGAGTTTAAACATACAATCGTCGAGAAATTAATATCCAAATTTAGATTCGAAGTATATAACGAGCAGAAACTAACTTTTGCATGCTAAACGTGCTAAAGTGGTTTTATCATGCGAACAATTGGCATATGTTTGATTCCTTCATCTTTGTCATCAATTTCGACTATAAAGTACAACTTTTGAAATCATATACAACCCGTAGAACAAAAGTGAACCGCTTCTGTGGCTTTACGCAAATTTTTTCATATACACGACTCTTTCACAAGGAATTTTTTATGTTTCCATATGTATATTTTTTTTCTTTTTTGTTTCTATTAATTACATCCGCTTCTGTTTTTCGTCCTTTTGTTTTACAATAATTTACCATTCACATTAATAACAAAGCGTCAGCCATATACGTACATAGATCTGAAGCGGCAAACCGAAGACAAATCTTTAGATCTAGCATCGCTTTATTTGACATTCGTAATAAACTGAAACTCGAAAGGGACGTATAATAGTACCATAAAACAGTCGAGTCACATGTTTAGACCTTTGCATGTCTTGCGGTGGTGTGCTGACTAAAAAAAAAGAACAAAGTAAACGAGTTCTAGAAACTTTAACCAACTGTTCGTCGACTAGTTTAAATGTGATTAAACGTTTAAGGAAAGGAAAGTGCGAAACGAAATTCAAAGACGATATCGCCTCGATCCGAGGGACAATCGACTTGTATCTTATCTCCCTTCGACAGCATCATATATTATACGTTGTGCTCATTAATAAGCGTAGTGCAGTCATTTAATGGAGTCTATTCTAATTCAGCAAGAGCATTGAAACGTATAATTGATATCTCTCATGTGAAAGTTGAAGTTCAGTGCTCTTCCCAGTATAATCTCATTGTAAATATATAACAGCAAAATTGTAAATTAAAAACAGCCTTATAACAAATAGAGAAAAAAAAGCCATGGCAATATATAGTGGGTACTCGGTGTTTCACTGTTTTAGATCGACTGAATTCTATGTGTCTTAGAAATATTTGTTCCCTAGAACTTTGCTTTCTCGTTCTTAATCTATATATGTGTTCATAGAAGCAGATATATTTTCCATTTATATAGATAGATTATTAACAAATGGAAAGAGTTGTAAAAATTGTAATTTTATAGGTGTAATCATTGTATTTTTTTTTCTTTTCTATATTACAAACGAAACTAACAACACTAGATGTCTGAAAATAATATATAGTCTATCGAATAATAACATGAAAAGTACATAAATACTATAAAACTACACACATACAACCACACACTTGAAATTTCAGCAGTATATATACTTTTGCCGCGTTTTTATTTAAATGTGAGGGGCGGAAAAAGTTTTGCCTCTCGACGCTCGACTCAGTAAATCCCAACTGGTGCATCGCTTATCAAGAGGTGTGGGGGACCATTCGAAAGTGAGTTTCCATGAGGAAAACGAAGTCAGGAGAGAGAAAAAAGTTGGAACTTCTCGCGCGCGCGGATCGAATTAGGAAAGAAGTGTAAGAGGAGGAGCAAAGCGTTTCGGTTATTTTCGTCGTGAGGGATATCGTTGGGATTTCTCGATCCGATAGTCTAGATAGGATGGCAACGATGACGTTGAGTTCGATGAGAAATCTCGACGATTAACAGTTTATGATAGAGTGAAGAATGTGATATGATATATATATATTATATATACCACAAGTTTTACATGATATTATATGACTACTAACAGTAAATTTTAAAATTAGTATACATTAGGATGGATGTAAAATGTAAATATAATGTGTTGTAGTTTCGCTCAGTCACTTTTACAACCATCCTCCGAGTGAGAATGGTCATAGTCATTTTTGTAAAATATCCTAATGTTTTCTGATGATCTTTAATTTGTTATTTATCATGAATCTATATACTTATGATTCGCTGTTACAGACAATTTTGCGTGTATTTGAAAAAAAGACTATGTCGATCCTCACGATCCATATACGTTAATTAAATGTTTCAATGATAGACCGTACACCCAAATCGAAGTATTTCATGAATCACGTCCAATGTGTATTACATCGACAAAATTTATTGAATTCGAGTACTTTTTTTACTTCATTGATTATTACTACTAACACACTAAACATGTTTTCTATTTTTGCTGCCACACTGAAAGGATATTGTACTATAAGTTCACTCGAACGTACGCGTATTCAATAAATTTTTCCTCTCATTGCAATAATAGATATATTGTACGCAATAAGTAGCGTAGGTCCATCACTGTCTCATTTAAACCAAATAAACAAAATCTGCACGACCATATAATAATTAATAAATATATACTGCGAAAAAAAAGAAAAGAATTTTGCAAACAAACAAACAATACCTCTGCGACGAATACTTTGCCCCTATTAATACCGTTTTTTCTCTCTGTTATCTTTTTTTTATCATTCCTGTGTGCTCGCTCGTCTCTCCACACCTTCACAACCTGTGTGTCGAAACAAAACCGAATGCGTGTGTTGTGCCTCCCACCACCGCCAATGGAAACCCACTGAACCAAAAATCTCGCATTAAAACCGAAAAAAAACTTAAAAAAAAAACACAATAAATGAAACGCATACGAAACGCTAGTACGTAGTCAAGTGCGTGATTGTCGCCATTAAAACGATCGGCAACATTATGTTGGTCACCTATCTCCTACAGTTCATGTTCGCCGTTATCGGCGTCCAGCTCTTCAAGGTAAACCAGCTATTCTCCACAACTAGATGAAACGATTTTCTGTCTCTTTCTATTTCTCTCTCTTTCTCTTTCTCTTTTTTCTTTTGTTGTTTTTGTTTTCATTCATACGTATATACATTTTTCTGTCTCTAATTTATCTCTTGTTATTTCAATCATTTCTTTAATCGTAGTCTCAGTTCGCTTATTGAAAAGAATGGTGTAATGCATCCTTAAATTTCGTAATATTATTTTTCATATTAATACTGGTATTGAGGCATATAAAATACGTTACTTATACAATGATAATTTAGAGATTGAGACCCCTGAAAATCGTGGAAAGTGAAAATTTTCAGATCAAACATTCGATGGGAGCCTGTAAAATTAAAAAAAAAAGTTTCAATCTTTAATTTACATTAACATTTCAAGATATAACTGTAAGTTTAACAATTCATATTTTTCAAAATTAAATTTAAAAATTTTTAAGGGTCCCAATCTGTTTTTTAATATAAACTTTGACCACTCTCTTAATATTTTCCATGTAGTTTAATAATTATATAGCATGATTTTAAACATAATTATATTTTAAAAACTATATATCTATACAACAATTGTTTTTGTAAAGCATAAATTTGAAATAAATAACAAATAAGCGGTAAATCTTTTCAATAAGCGACACACTCAACCGCATATATATCGTTATCAAAGATTAGCCCGGACTAAAGCACGTTGTCAATATTACTTACATTATTATTATTATCATTCTCGCTGCTCTGGAAAGAAAATGAGCACTCGATCTGTTTTCTCACATGTCTCTTTCGCTTCTTCTATGCGCTTGTTCGGTGGATCGTTGTCGACTAAATTAATTGTATCACTGTTGCTGTACATCACTATGTGTATAATTTCATTATTACGGGTATAGATGTACTTACTTAAGACAAAAAGTCATAATCGGTATGTTATAATATCTCGGTTATAATAATCGGTATGTACTAATGCTTAATGTCGTGATTAATGTTCGAATCTTTCATGTTTCACACACCATCATCGAGTACCAGACGTTTACTAATCATTTCTTCGACGATATATAAAGAGCAACGAAAACTTAGCAACCTGCGAATTCTCGATTCCTTCAAATCATCCAACAATCCCATGACTAAATATCAGTTTCATTGGCATACGATCAGACATCGTGTTATTATTTCTCGTCATTTTATCGTTGCACCGTCACATAAACCGAAAACGTTCTCATCATACCTAAAAAAGACAACCTATATACTTTCTCTATAGCCGCATGTGAAATGTTCCTCGTCGCATGATGAAAAATATCTCACGAGTCGTCATTAACCGAACATAGATGTGCATGTACCACCATTTCAATACGTAGATTTACATGTATACTGGTAAATAGTTCTAGCAACGAAGTTTAATAAGGAGTGAAAAAAACAGTCACAATTGTAGTCTTTGTAATCATAAACACTCACCGTGTTGTTAACACAGGGTTGACAATTTTGAGCTTATATGTTATAGTATATAGTGAGATTCAGGTTTGCACGAAAGTCATACACACCTAACCAATTATAGACAATTTTAGAATAGTAAGAACACCTTTAGTCATGCATATATTGACGGTAGTGCAATTGGTCAATTTCATTTAACCGACATACTTTTAAAGCGTAAAACTTCTACAATAGTACTGGGAAAAATTGTTTCGATTGAAGTTGATCATTGTTAGATTGTACAAAATAAAATGCACCTGGTTATATATACATATATAGAAAATTCAAATTGAATTCTTGTCATTAACCTTGTAAATTACATCAATAGATTATAGAATATTTGTTATAAATATAGTTATACCCTTTACAAATTTCTTTGTCATGGCTCCTTGTCAAAAGTATACCATAACATTATCTCTATTACGATTAACATCTACAGCTAAAGGGAGACAAGAGTAGCCAAAACCTAAGATAAGAAAATGAGCTAAAATGAAAAAAAAGCTACAACAAAAAAACTCTGCACCACTGTTCGACTTTTGCATATATATAATATAAACTTGAAGAACAACCGAGAGTTATGTCTATGCACGAGATGACCCAGAGAGAGCGACTTGTGCCTTGTTTACACGTATATTATATTACATATACCTCGTTACGTATATATTATATACATAAATATATATATTATTTTTTGAATTTCGTTCACACTTTAGCGCTCGCGCGCGCACACGCGATTTGTAATACGCGCCTTGGCTTGAGATATTTTTTTCACTTTTTTTTTTTATTGCCTGCTGCTCATGCTGATGCTGCTGCTGCTATATTGCTGCTGCTATTGTGCTATGTGCCTCTGTCTCTGTACCTTATGTAATTTTTTTTCATTTTCTGTGTGTGTGTGTGTGTGTGTGCGTGTGCGTGTGCGCGTGTATTGGTGTGCGATGATGGATCGTTCGAGGAAAGGGGACGGTGTGAATAATGCCATGATGTTTCTTTTTGTGCTGCGCGCAGGGCAAGTTTTTCATGTGCAACGACAGGTCGAAGATGACGGTGGAGGAGTGCCAGTAAGTCGTTCATCTTTGATTTTACATTGATTTGGGGAAGGGAAGGTGGAGGAGGTATTGGAATTTTTGGTGGGTTATGTGCGAGGTATAAATTGTGGATTTGATCGTGAACGTAGCTTTGATTATAGGGAACTGAATAAAGATTTATTGATGAAAACCCTTTATAAAATTAAAAAACTACCATTTATGATAAAAGTTTTTTTTATCAAGTATGGGAATATTTAAAAGCAGGTAAAGCATCGAATTTTCGTCGAAATTTCAGTACCTCTTACCGCATTTATTATTTTTTCTTTAAAATTTAATCATCAAATATAACAAAGCTCAATATTTTGTAATACATATTTATTTTTCTATTTAACAATACCAGAGAAAACAAAAATATAAAAAAATGTAAAAATAAGTTTGTAAGCGTATGTTGAAACATAAGTTACGAACGCACATAAAACGAAAACATTTTCCAGGGGAACTTACATAAAATACGAGGACGGAAATATCAATAAACCAATGACTGACGAGAGAAAGTGGGAAAGAAACACATTTCATTTCGACGACGTCGCAAAAGCAATGTTAACTCTTTTTACTGTCTCGACTTTTGAGGGATGGCCAAAGTAAAGCATAATCTCTGACCACTAGTACAACAAATCACATCCCGTTGCTATATAATTTTAATATTTATACCTTTTTCAGCTTACTTTACGTGTCCATCGACTCAAACAAAGAAGACTACGGACCAATTTACAATTTTCGACCGATAGTAGCAGCTTATTATATTATCTACATCATCATCATAGCCTTTTTCATGGTCAACATCTTCGTAGGTTTCGTTATTGTCACGTTTCAGAACGAGGGTGAGCAGGAGTACAAAAATTGCGAGCTCGACAAGAATCAGGCAAGAAAAATCTCAACTCACCTTAGTTTTTTAAATAAACGAAATCGTTCTATCTAATAAAAAAAATGTAATGAAACAGCGAAACTGCATCGAGTTCGCGCTGAAGGCGAAGCCAGTTCGCCGCTACATTCCCAAGCATCGGATCCAGTATAAGGTCTGGTGGTTCGTGACGTCGCAGCCATTCGAGTACACGATATTCTGCCTCATTATGATCAACACGGTCACCCTAGCAATGAAGTTCTACCAGCAGCCGAAGGCTTACACCGACCTCCTCGACGGCCTCAACATGGTCTTCACCGCGGTGTTCGCCCTCGAGTTCATCTTCAAGCTCGCCGCCTTTCGCTTCAAGGTGATTTCTTTACTTTGATTTCTTTACTCCACAAGATAATGTCAACGTATGAGATCCCTTGTCTGCTTTCAGAACTACTTTGGTGACGCCTGGAACGTGTTCGACTTCATCATAGTCCTTGGTAGCTTCATAGACATTGTCTGCTCAGAAGTGACCGTATGTACACCGCTATTCACGTTTCCATTTCAAATTGCGTCGATCCAATCTTAACAACTGTATACTTTACCGCATTTGCAGACGGGTCCGCCGGTGGGCATATCCATCAACTTTTTTCGACTGTTCCGCGTTATGAGACTGGTGAAACTGCTAAGCAGGGGCGAGGGCATTCGCACCCTTCTCTGGACTTTTATCAAGTCCTTCCAAGCACTGCCTTACGTAGCCCTTCTCATAGTCATGCTCTTTTTTATCTATGCCGTCATCGGTATGCAGATGTTCGGCAAGGTCATCATCTCCGACGAAACGCCCATCCATCGGAATAATCACTTTCAGAACTTTCCCCAGGCCGTGCTTGTGCTCTTCAGATCTGCCACAGGTTTGCACGTTTTTCCAAAATTATATTCTTCAGTCATTAAGAGCATATTTAAAAATCACAGGCGCACGATTTGGTAAACTTTATGACAATCCATTTTTATGTATAGAATACCATTTTCATCCAAAACGCCACCTAGCGGCAAACTATAACGAATTCTGTAAAAACTTCTTGTCGTATTTACCTAGCTTAATCAGATTTTAATGAAAAACTGAAATCAACTACAACATATTTAAATTCAATTCAAAGAATCGACATATTATTAATGAAGTGCCAATGTAATTACACAGGTGAAGCGTGGCAAGAGGTTATGATGGCGGTCTCGTACAACCCGGCGGTGGGTTGCGCAAGTCCCAAGGACGCGAACATCACGGAACCGCAACCCGAGAGCTGCGGCTCGGACCTGGCCTTCCCGTACTTCATTTCGTTTTACGTTCTCTGCTCGTTTTTGGTAAGCCCAATGCTCGCGTACAACCAAAAGTATCGTACGAAGACGTCACGTAATCGTTTTGGACACTTTTTGGGGGTTTCCTTGCAGATCATCAATCTGTTCGTAGCTGTAATTATGGATAACTTCGACTACCTGACGCGTGACTGGTCGATTCTGGGCCCTCATCACCTGGACGAGTTCATACGGCTCTGGTCCGAGTACGATCCGGACGCGAAGGGCCGGATCAAGCATCTCGACGTGGTGACCCTGTTGAGGAAGATCTCACCTCCACTGGGTTTCGGCAAGCTGTGCCCGCATCGCGTGGCTTGCAAAGTGAGTTTCTTTGTCCTTTCCAAGAATTTTCCATTGACTCGACTAAGTCTTATCAAACAATGACAAAAATTCATCTTTTTCGTTGCAGAGGTTAGTGTCGATGAACATGCCGCTGAACAGCGACGGTACGGTCCTGTTCAACGCGACGCTGTTCGCGGTCGTGAGGACGTCGCTGCGAATAAAGACGGAGGGCAACATCGACGACGCAAACTCGGAACTCCGGGCGGTGATCAAGAAGATCTGGAAGCGCACGAGCCCGAAGCTTCTGGACCAGGTTGTCCCACCACCGGGAGTTGATGATGAGGTGACAGTCGGCAAGTTTTACGCGACCTTCCTCATCCAGGATTACTTCCGGCGATTCAAGAAGAGGAAAGAGCTCGAGATGAGGGAGGGCGACAAGGACTGCCACAACGCGGTAACGTTGCAGGTAAGCGATATATATATATATATATTGTAATTTATGGTATATAGTTTTTACTTTTCTTCGAGCGTATGATATACGGAATATCGAATGAGAAATTAATTTATTGCAGGCTGGTCTGAGAACGCTTCACGAGGCTGGACCCGAGCTCAAAAGAGCGATATCCGGAAATCTCGAGGAACTCATGGACGATAATCCAGAGCCAATGCACAGGGTAATATTCACGCACATTCTTTATACATGACAAATGCTATTAAACCTAATCAATGGTTGGCGAATGATGGTTGATTGTTTTGCCGTTGCAGAGAAACCATTCGTTATTCGGTAGCGTATGGTCGAGCATGCGAAGGGGCCACCACAGCTTCAACCGAGCGAAGTCGTTGAAGCTGAACTCCACCGGTTCGAAGGTAAAACCCCAGCGGGCCGAGCGAGTTTTGTGTAACGCTCACGTTATTTCTTATACTCTCTCACGCTCTGTTTATACTTTCTTATTCTTATTCTTCTTCTCTCCAGGATCGTCGTCACGTGCACTCGCACTCTCTTACTACTGCAAATTTCGCGGGCTATTCGTCACTTTGCGACTGCTATTATGACACATAAGAGACCAAAGTGATGGGTAACTCGCACCTCAGCTTCGTTGTTTATTATTTCGTATTATTTCGCTCGCTCTATATGTTTTTTTTTCTCTATGATAATCTCACATCCGCTAAACATAGGAATATCCGAGGACCTCAACCCTATCATCATCAAATCCAACCAATTCCCAATGCAAAACATTTTCTGTTTTTGATGTGCCTCGAAAGTATATGATGTTGTGTAGTCTCTGTAATCGGGAGAGATGCGGGCGTGCGTTCCCCCTAAAACAATCCTTGTATATATTTTTCAAGGCCTCGCCGACCAATTCCATAGATTTCCTGCCATATTCTTCGTTGCAGAGGGGAGGACCCGACGCTCCAAATCAAATCAACGCGAGGGTGCACCAAGTCGTCCCGAATGTCGCAGGGTATAGATATACGCTTATATTATTACTATTTATATAATTGAATCATTTGAGTCATTACTAACAATGGTCACAACATTTGTAGGAATATTTTAAAAATTAAAATAGTTCTTGGTAGAAATCGTTCCATTTTTTCCCCACTTGTCAAACTACTTTTCTAAACATTCCGGCTACTTTCTAGCTATTATTTTTTCACAATTACCAAAATCACTTGACAAATGGAAAAAATAGACAATTCTATCACAGTTTTTTGAACAATATAAGATTTTCAGGATTATACCTACTTATATATTATGATAATCTCTGATAATCTCACATCCGCTAAACATAGGAATATCCGAGGACCTCAACCCTATCATCATCAAATCCAACCAATTCCCAATGCAAAACATTTTCTGTTTTTTCTCGATTGATTCGCAGCGGCTTGAGCGACAACGCAATGGGCCATCTAGGCATCGAGCCACGTCTGATGGGCGGCGAGGAGAACATACCGCTGAGGCCGTTGGCGATCTTCGGCGGGCAGCAGCCGTTCAACTATCGGCCGCCTCTCAACAAGATGGTCGAGTAAGTATCTAAGCCGAACGCAAGCGATAGGATCCGATGATATAGCGTGGACATTAAGTATTACTATAGGGGAGATTGCTGATAAAAAAACATCGGTTTGATGTTTTTTACAAAGTCGAAAGGTTCACATGGCGCGGGACAAAGTTTTGGTTACCATGTATACGTACTTAGGAATATTTTTTATATATTCAGGAAATCATGAATAAATTTTCTAGGGATACGATACAGCTATATGAGCAGGTATCAATGGTTTCACCTTCAAAATTGAATCTAAATTCATTTGACATCTGTACGAAGCAGATTTTAAACGACTCTTCATGTCATTTTTTTTTCTATTTTTGTCTTTCTTTTGTACTCGTAATTACATATTTTTTCTCTCTATATATACTGTCTTCGTGCGATGCACATAAAAATTTGTCGACGTTATTTTTCTATATATTTTGGAGTTTTTATTTTAATCGATGTCTCGTGGTGTGTAGTGCATGAGAGATTAAGCATCGACTTTTATAAATATGATGTACAAAGGTTTTCTCGATACTTCACGTCACAGTTATTACGTTTCTGTTTCCCTTATATATCTATGTACTTTTTTTATGTATTTTTTTTTCTCGACTATAGAATTACTGACTACACGGATGACTTTTTTGGATCAAGTTGGTAAAGCTTATTTTTCCGTTTTTTGCAGTATGTTGTAAAGGGCGAAAATTCACCGACCGAAAAACGTTGCGAAAACGGACCGGAAAACCGTCGGCAGTGTACACTTTTTCACTTTTTTAATTTCCCGATATAATCGTTATATTATATACACGTCCGGCACGGATTGTTAAGTGTTTTAGATTTTGATATCATTTTTGCCGTAGATTCTCTTCCATTTTTCCAATTGGGAATTTATCTGTTTAATTATAAATATCTTGTTGGTTGATACCGATGTGATACCAGTGTATAATAATTTGAGTGTCATTCGTCTCTTTTTTTTTTAAATCACTATTTTGTATTTTGTATAAATTGATGTGCTCCTTTATATATACCTGTACAAATCAATAGGTCAAATTTGATATATTTCAATTTTTTATTTAAATTTTTTCATTGTATCAAAGTATTATTATTGTTTCCTTATATAAGTACGTAAGAACCGACAACAATAGCCAAAAAACTTTCCTCATTCAAATTGAAAATTCCTTTTATGAATATATCAAATATTTCTATATAATCACGTTTATGTATTTGAATAAGGAAAGTTTTATCCAAGTGAATGACGTAAAGAAATAAATCCATCATGCACAAACGCAAGTATTCTTGTACACATTTGTAAAAATTTCATTTCCATGTCAAAAGTCCGTGTACTCAGATTTAAAATTTTTCACTCTCCAACAATTTTCCCTGAATTTCACCAAAGAAAAATTATTAACGAGCAAAGAAAAATTGTAAATCGAAACCTTTGAAAAAAAAAAGAAAAGAAATACATCATTGCCGAGGACGAGCATTATATATAGAGTTACCCCTCGGCGGAAGATATCTTTGCGTCCGTCGCTTCTCTGTCTCTCACTTTTTTTCCGTCAAACGTCTTTTTCGGCTTCTTGTTCATTGTCGTACGTTTCAGTGGACCAGGTAGCGGTAACTATCTCCATCCGAATAGGGATTACGGTAAGACACCAGCGGCCGTCAGGAGAAGTAGTCTCACTCTTGAACGTTTTTTTTTGTTCTATCTCTCTCTCCTGTATAAATAATACGCTAACAGAGTTGTTTAGTAGCTCGCCAAGCTTGCTCAACGTTTTTGCTGTTTCATCGTTGAATTTATTTTAATTTCAATCTTGTCGTTTTTTTTTTCTTTTTTTTTTGAAACATATAGTGTTTGGATATAACACTAAATATGAAAAATAAAAATGAAAATGGCAATAATTTTGATTTATTAGATAAAAGAAAAGCTTTGAAATCATTGACCACAAAAACTCATTATAGTATTTAGCTTCCAGAACACTTGCATAATTAAAACTGTGGTAGAATATTATAGTTGTACCTATAGAGTCAACATCTATTAAGTGAATACAGTGAAACAGCAAAAATACAAATAACCAATGATTTTTTTTATTTGATCGTAACCTTTTTTTCTATTTCTGTGTGATTATTTATTGACTTAAGTGAAGTTTGACACGCATGTGCATGGACTTTCATTAGATCACCGCTTTCTGTGCTCGTACAAGCTAGCCGCTCCCTTTCTATGTGTGCTTCGACAACCCGAGTACCACATTGTAAATGTATATTCATGTGTCACTGTTCACAGCCTTTTTTAAAATCTTGATATTTTTGAAAATGTATTTTTAGAATTTTAATAGGATGCCAATTATGCGGATAAAGTTCGTTGAAAAGACGAAAAGAAGGCTTTGAATCGTTTCAGGGTTAGTTAAGATTCGTAGACTTTAGCATAAATAAATCATTCATCATAAATGATCATAATGAATCATGTGCTAATTAGTATCCCCATATAAATAATAATATAGTTATTTAAATAAACAAATAACATTACGTTTGCACAATTTTCCGATGCTTGTAAGATTGAACATTCATTAAATAGCTTCGGTAAAATTGTGCACTACTTAGTTTAGGAAATATTTTTTACTGTCTGGTCAGTGTCAAATCAGATTCACCATTCTAAAACATTATAAGCATTTTTACGTCTATTATCTATTTTCTCTATCTTTACTCTATCTATCTCTATTCTATATTTCTTAACTCTTAAATATTTTCATTTTTTCTAAATATAATTCAGTATGCGATGTTAAATTAAAATAAAAAACTAATATAATTGATTGAAATTCTATTTTACATAAATGTTTATTTACATAAGTAGCACAATTACAATTATTTAAGACTAACGAAAAAAAAAAACAGTTGTACTATAGTAAGTACTATTACAGTCAAGGGTCCCAAAGATTATATAAAATAATTTTAAATTTCTTCCTCGAAGATCTAATAACGGTACCAAGAACTAATTTAACAGAACATCAAAATATAGTTAGTACGCATACCTTACAAAGTAACTAGTTTTATCGACCTTTTACTTACCGATTCAGAAAGCCATTCGAAATTACCTGAAGATATCTAAATATAGTGATATATTAACTTTGGGGCCTCATTTAGTACATTTAATGTTTGAAAAAGTACCTAAATTTCCAGGTTACGATTAGAGCAATGACCAGGCCATAAAAAAACTTCATAAAACGGAAACTCGTAAACGAAAAAAAAATATAACCCTAGCGATACCTGCAACGAAAGAAACTAGCGTCTAGACTCCCATGATATAGCACCACCAGATTCTCTTCTCCCCTCTCTCATACCTAACCCCCTCTAACACCCCGAGCCGCGCGACCTGTGCGTAATCGGAGCAATGTGCGTGTGATTGCCGGGGGTTGCGGCGGCGCAGTCTTCAGGACGGAGTCGAGCGCCAGGTGACGGGCCCACCGTCGACGAGTTCGTCGCGTCGGTTGCGGCCCGCCGCCTCGTTGGCTGCTCCCGGTGGCGACTGCGGCGGCGGTGGCGGCGTCGAGCCTTCGGCCAGCGGTGCCAACATCATCGTGGTCCCTCAGCAGCCTCAACAGCAGTCGCAGCCATCACAGCAGCAACCGCAGCAGCTGGTTTCCTCGGCACAGGTGTCGCTGCGCTCGCAGCAGTCCCACTCGACCACCCATCCGACATCGGCTGACACGTCCCTGGGGGCGCCCAGTCCGAGTTTCGCCTCTTCCTCGTCGACGACCACCGGCACTGGCACCGAGCCCAGATACCATTCCTACCCAAGCCAGGGCTGCTGCGCCGACTGCGCTACCTGGAGCTCTCACGGTACGACCCAACGCGCGCACATCACGCCACGCATTGTTTCATTCGTTTCACTGTAAATCTATGTCATTCGGCGAGGGGATATCGTTTGTTATGTTATTTTTTGCATCTACGTGTCGGGTGTATTTATTTAGAACATAGAAATGCGGAAAAGATTGTAAAATTGGTGGGGGATTTCTACCTTACCGACCTTGCTCTTCTAGTATTTCTTGAATAGATCAATTGATTTACAATAATAATTCTTTCAAATGTGATTGTTTTGTCATTATCGGTCGCTAACAATTGTTTAATTAAGTTTATAAAGTAATTATCTTATGTTAGATTAAAACGGAAAACTAGTTATATAGTTTATAGATTTTAATAGTTTGATTATGGAAAAATTTCATTTCATGTCATCGTTCATTCATTCATGATTCATACAAACGATCAATTTATTCAATATCAGTTCATTATAATTTCTTGTCAAAATTCTACACTCATGTCCATAAAAAATCATTGTACAACTTCACATCATAAAAGTCATCAATCACTTATCCATTGACACAATCCAACCATCGTCTTATTCACGAAAAAAAAAACATTTGCACGCAATCATGGCCACTGAAATCTTGCATTAAACCACCTCTGCCTGCAAAACGGAACCATCAACAGTAGAGGAAGAGCAAACAGAGGAGACGGAGCAGGTCGAGGAGACGAGCGTCTTGGACAACGACATAATCGACATGGAGGAAGACGACGAGGATGACGACGAGGACGACGATGACGAGGAGGTCGAACTGGCTGACCTCGACGACGAGACGTCCCTCGAAAGCTCGTCGGCCTCTGGCATGAAGAACGATGACAGCGGTGGCTGGGTGCGTGCCGCTCCCCGCCACGTCTCCTCTTCTCTGCGCTCACACTACCATCAACGGCATAAGATTGTCGAACCAACCTCCTCCTCGCCCAGCGTCTCCTACCGTGGCAGCTCGTTCCGCATCAAGGACAGTAAGAAGGAGAGCAAAAAGGACAAGGATAAGGACAAGGAGAAGGAGAAAGAGAAGAAGGGCAAAAAGAGCATCTCGTCATCGCTGCGCAGCAGGTTCAGTTCGAGCAGCAGGCGCAACAGTGACCGAGAGGTCAGGTCAATTGCCAACGGCCTCAAGCTAGCGCAGACCCAGGCGATCGCAGTGGCGGGCTTCCTCGCGGACGTCGACGCTAACCAGTGGAAGGTCTGCGACACCTGCTTCTCCCATCGGGCTTCTTACCACGGCAGAGGTGAACTTATTATGTGACTCGAGAACGACGAGGGAGAGAGAAAGATTACTCAATGTGGAGACATTGTTTAATATGATGCATTGTGGAATATACTATAAGCCTGTTGTATCTATCACGATCTAGCTCGCACGGGGATTGTTTGTGTGATTATTTCCTGATGGGACCTGAAGAGAAATCTGCTTTATCGACGTGAAAAAGCTCGCTAACCTCAAACATGCGTCCATGTAAGCGATGTCGGTAACGTAGATTTTTCTTCGAAACTTTCGCGGTTCGATCAAGCAGATGGGTTACGTTCGATTGGACGAAATTAGCGAATAACCATTTATCGAAGAGTCCATGTATTCTCGTCCATGTGGATTCTAGGGGTATTACTTTAAACGATTTGCATATAGGTTCTTGAGGAACAAACACATGGGTGCTGTATATATTTCGGGAATGGACTTGGAGATGATGGGATTCATATTGATTCAGACACTGAGAAAAATTCTAGATCAAAGAAAGAAGAGCACTAATTAGTTTCGCCAAATTTTTCTCCGAGTCGATCGATATGTTTTCTATAAATACTATCTTGTCGTTTTCTTTATTGTTCTGATTTTATTCCACACTATAACCATCACACGTTCACACTGATTCTTTTTTAGTTCTATTCATGCTGGTATTACGTATATATAATTTAAGTGCGATGCGACTTATTCGATGTTATAGAAATAGGCTCAAGGCGAATTTCGTCAACTTTATTGCACTTTAACGATTAATCTATAATGAAGCAAGTGCAAAAATAGTTACGAAACCCAAAATTAAATGCGATAAGAGAAATGATCCCTCAGAAAAGCACCTCTCCTGGTTGTCGAACATTGCTCGATGCATGCGTTTCTTTCATTTCGTCTTTATTCCATCCTATGCTCGAGCACTTACCCACTCACATGATACTAACATTACTTATTATTTTCGTTTTGTTGATTTACCGTTCGTAGATATAGAGCTTTTGAGTTTGGCGATGCTTTGAAGCGCACAAGTGCTTATGCTTTATTGAATGAATGTAAGAATAAACGGCTGTTATTCGGAAGTTGATTGTTATTAGTCTATACCTAAGAAAGGGAAATTAATTAATATTGGCAATCAACTTTTAAAGTGAAAAGTTATTTTCTTTATTAACTCTCTCCGTTTTGATATTTTGCTTTTTTTTAAACATTTAAAACAATGGTCCTACAATAAAGAGATAGATATTGTTCTGAATAACATCTCATGAACAATTTCCTCTGTACAAACTTGAATCAATATAAAAAACGAAACAAAAAACCTAGATTATGAAAATGACTTTTACAAGCATACATGTGAGAGCACGAGCGAATGAATACAATGAGTGTATGATCATTGCACGCGCACCGTTACGGCGCTCATGTCGCCGAAATTTCACACTCTCTTCTTCACGCACTGGTTCACGCCCGTTTAGTGTCCTGGGGCAGAGAGAGTAACGGGAGTGTTGGCGCAGAGCGCCTGTCCCACAGCCTGCCCGGCAGCCCAGCCGACCGGAAGCCCAACTTCGAGGTCATCGGCAGCGCCGAGAGTCTCGTTGGAAGGGTAAGTTTTGCTTTTCATTGGGATGATAAACTTTAAAACTTTACTTGATTGACGGATAATATTAAGCTTGGTAATATTTAAGTATATACCTAAATATGAACCTTGATAAGAAAAATATATTTGGAATAAATCCGTATGACGTAAATGATGTTACTTTTGTTGATTTGTGGCCAAAGTCATGTACGTATGAGTATTGAATACCTGGCATACCTGAAAAACGCAGTTCATATAATTTTTTTGAAAACTGAATTTTCATAAATATTTTAGTATTCGATTTAGTAGCTACATATTTTGCATGGAAACCCTTAATGTTTATACTAAAAGTACCTATGATATACAGGTACTAGTAGAGCAAGGTTTGGGCAAGTATGCCGACCCAGAGTTCGTGCGCTACACGTCGCGCGAGATGCAGGAGGCCCTGGAAATGACGCGTGAGGAGATGGACCGTGCAGCGCACCAGCTTCTCCTTCAAGAGCGCCGGGGCCAGCCAATCACCTACCAGCTGCAACAACCGCTCCTCCATCCGCACAACATACCGCCGCAGGCTCAGCATCATCCACACCATCATCATCAGCACCATCACGGGGCAACTGGCGGTGGTACCAGCCCTAACACCCTGACGCCGCCTCTTTCTACGGACGCGCAGTCCTGGAACTCAGGTTCCACGATTACGGGTGGCGCCACCGGCGGTGGGGGCGGGGTGATTGACTACCAGCCCTTACAGGACGTGCACCACCAATCGCAGCAGCAGCCCCACCACTACCATCAGTTACAACCGCCCTCTTAGCGGCGCGATGACCACGACGACGACGACTCCGACGGACTGCTTTCCTCGTGCGTCGAGGACGATGGTCGTTAGGTTCGCGATGACAATGGTGATGACTTTTGTCGAGGTTATGAGAGACGACGTCGGGAGCGTGCGGCCGTCCCCTCGCGGAGAGACAGAGAGACGAGAGGAAGTATGGCTGTTGGGTATAGTCGTCAGGTTGGGTCGAGTTGTGCTATAATGTGTGACGAGAGGCTTTCTATTAGGGCTCGATCTTAAAACCGATTAACCGGATATCCGACTAACGGTTATTCGGTTTGACCCGGGTGGCACGACGCGTAGTCGTGTTGACCGGTTGCACAATTTCCGTTGACCGGTTAATCGACTAACTGATAACTCGCCATAACCGCGATTTTAGACCATGTGATTATTTCACTAGGTTTCTAAAGGAAATATTATAGTCTCGTTTTGAACCCGGATAATTGGAGTTTTGACGAGTTTGGTTAGTCAACGGAAATTGCGGAACCGAATAAAGTGCCGGTTAACCGGGTAATAAGACCTCTGCTATCTATCGCTTGCGTTATTAAATTGGCTTGGTTTTTTAATTTTATTTTACGTAAGGTTTTAAATTTTGGTTAAGGTTTTATAAAATATCTTGCATATAATATTCGGTTTTCATGAAATTGATAATTGCAAGGTCTTCAAAAAGTATAAATTATCATTTAAGATTTCGGATTTTACTTGAAATTTTAATTTATTTGTTTGTGAAGGGGGCCTTACTCAATTGTAGATTTCTGTATTTGATTTCTCATATATCTCAATCAAATTTCGTATTTGTAAAATTATTGAAGCATACGTACAATCTGTTCACTTAAAAAAATGTGTCTCGGTTCGAATATTAGAGAAAATATGCACATTAAAAAATTAATTTTGAACGATCAGTGAACGTCGGTAATTGTGCATGACGTATGTGAGTAAGATATACCCTTAATTAGTTACTATTATGTAGAACCTTAGGTTTGAAGTTTAAGGTATTTTTATAAAAATTGATCTTTTAATTCGATTTTTATTAGCAGCATTATTATTATACTATTTTTAACGATAAAAGCCTCTCGACATGCAGCCTATGTAAAAAAATCACCGGTTTTTCAAGAAGAACAATTATGTTCGTACGCCTGTTCAATTCTTGTTTCTTTTTTGTTGGGAGAATAAAAAATCGCGTGTGATTGAACCAAATCGAATGTGTGGAAAAGTACGAGTTCCTCATTCTCGAAAATTTATTCGCTTCATTACTTACTTATTCACGGTTCGATGAGAGAATCCCAGAAAATGTGAAAAGATATAAGATTATTTTCATTTTTTGTTTGTTTTGTAAATATTTTTGAGTGTTATTTTTATCGATCGATTGTATCTAATCTTGAACTCGATACTATGAGATTCTATTTTTTGTTTAATATTATAATTAGATAGGTAATGTAAATTTATGGAAATTCAAATGTTACTAAACAAATTTATTCGTTATAACTATTATTGTTACAGATTTGAGAGATTCTGATAAAAAATTTTATGAACATATTATTTCTTTGATATATACTTAGGTTAGTTACATTATGTCGCCAATTTAAAATGAAATTTTAATTAAATATTTACTTGTTGTAAATCTAATTTACGTTTTAATTAATTTAAGTACTGTCATTTTTTAAATCTTTTTCAATTTATTTCAAATGGCATACACTCGCTTATGTCTTTGCTTCAAAATATCGCGAGTATCTTTCAGTTAATTTTTTGAGGCGTTGGTTTTCTTTTGATTGTAAATTATTAATTTTATTGACACTAATTGTTATTATCCCAACGATTTGTAAATTACATTTGCATTTGTTTTCTGCACACTTTAGTTGTTCTTATTTTTATTTAGATAGTCTGGAGAGTTTCTAGTCAATGAATGCTAAAGGATTATTAAAATCTTGTTGTCTTTCAAGAAACTGTACATATATGTAAATTATAAACTAAATGTATTTGTAATCTAAAAAGTTTTTATCGATAGGAGTTTATAGACTTTTGTGAATAAAACTTTTTATAAAACAACATCTCGTTTTAGAAATTTCGAAAAGATTTAGAATTTACAAGTATTTATTCAAATTTTCTATTGAAAGTTTTAGGTAATTGAAACATTGTTTATAAATTAAATTGATTAATACCTAAAATGTTAAATGTTGTATGTGTGATACAATAAAAATTTAATAAATAATTGAAACTAGTAAAAATCAATCTTTGAAATGTATTTGTATATGTATACATTTATGTATATTCAGATGAGATATTTGAGAATTATATAAATATATAAGCTAATAAAAAAAAAATGGAAAACCAATGCCTCAAAATATTATTCATGGAATGCACTAGTGTAATCCAGGGTGAAGTTGAGAACCAATGTCCATTATTGATTCGTCATCCCTCGCGAGGAAACGTCGGACCAATGCATAATTTACTTTTTTTCTTGTACATCGTCGTCGTGCGAGAACAAAAAATTCAAAACATTGAAAGTAATATTAGCAAGTCTCTGTAAAATGTTAAATTTCTAATCCGAATATGATCTTTCATTTTGCAATTAGATCATTGACAAAATTCGTGAAAAATGTATAAAAATTACGTAGCAATGGTATTTTACCGACAATCGAACAATACCTATAATAGAAGTATTTTGCCTTGTTTTAATGTCGTGGTTCAACGATCTGTACACGATTCTCAAGTAAATGCACTTTAACCTAGCCCGAATATTACGTTATTCATGCTTCTCTCTCTCTCTCTCTCTTTCTCATTCTTGCTGTTTATAAACATAGAATGCTTTGACCAATTGATTTTTAGCCTGTAATTTGATTATAGCCACGCTTATTATTTTGAATACCTTCGAAATTGGCAACTAACGAATCTACAAATGAAAAAAATAAAAATAAAAAATCAACCGTGAAAGCATTTAGCAGCCGGAGAAGGGGGTGGGGGCTCGGTCACGCTCTCGTCCGCGTGTCGCGTGTGTGTGAGTGTAAGGGAAACAAGTGCCTAAGTATCTAATAACATTTATTCGGACCAGCGAAGACTTTTATCAATCTTATATAGCCAAAGTACGATTTATTAAAGGATAATTATCGCATATTGTATAAGACGATTCATCGGTGTTTGCGTATAAAGGGAAGACGTGTCTGTATATATATAGGCGCATTATATATATATGGATCTCGAGAGACAACCGATGTCGCGGATAGTTCGGTGCGGCCGCGGGGAGGAGGAACAGAGTCAGATATGTGATTCGATGATTTTACAATGATGTTTACTGTTGTTGTAATTGTATACCTTTGTACCGCACTTTGTAATTTTACAACCGCGCACAATAGTGTTTTTCGCAATTCGTCGCCTTTTTATAAAGCAAGAAGGAAAGATAGAAACGATTATACGTAATTTTTTACCACCGTCGCTATACGAATTTTTAGAGGTACACGGCGGAAAATACTAAAATTATCGTGGTTAAACAAAATCTTTACTTTTTTTTTATGTTAATTTTATCTTATTTGAAACTGATATCACAAGACTTGCAAGAAAAGAAGTTAAGTAAATTTTTCTTATGACTTGCATAAGATTTTCAATGAAATAGAGGCACAATGTTCATCAACTTTCTACCATAGTATACGATGTTTGCTTTATATAGCTTACTATTTTCTTCCGTACCATGGCAAATAGCGACGATTTACTTTATCCACGATATATAAGTGCCCTTAAACCGCGGACGCAGATAAACTTTTTACTTGTCAGCCGTTTTTCTATCTATGTTCAGGTGACATACCGCCGGAGTTATCTAAAAAATGTCCACATTACACTCAATAATAATTATATATACTTCGACTCTCCGTATACTCGAACACTTAAATGGTATGATACACAGCGATAAACGACACGTTTAGCATAACCAAAGCAATTTTTAGATAACTCAGTTCGAATGGACGACAAGATTTCGTACTTAATGTGTAGCAACTCTCGTTTGTACGATTACAATCTCGACGCACAATTTTCACCCTTCGTTGTATTATAATCGTCTATAACAACGCACACCATCGCGAAGGACAAGAAAGAAAAATAGAAGAAGAATAAAAAACATTTACATTGCAAAGTTCGAAAGTGGAGATTCCGTTAATTCGCAACGCGCATTTTTGTACCGGAAGAAACAATAATTATTATAATATGAAATCGAACACGCCGCCTCTTCGCAGCTTTGCCGTTTAAATGTTCCCGACAGTTTTATATATATACAGTATAGCAGCAGCAGCAGCTACGCGAGAATCTTTCCTCCTCCCCGTTTTGAAGAATGCGAACGAATAAATATATAAAGCGGTGAGAGATGACGTATTCCTGCCGCGCGAAAGGATATGCCTCACGCGAGGGATGACGACGACACGTGCAATCGGCGGGCCAAGCTTTAAAATTCTAGATAAATGTATAATAAAGTTAAAGAGAGATTAACGATTTAACGATATACTTCGCAGAGCGTGTATGAAGCGATCGCCGGTGTATAAACTATACTGTGTAGATGGTGATATGGATTCGCGGATTGGTCAGTTGTGAGGGAGTCGTTGTTGCTTCGTTGTAATGGATGTTGAGAAAGTGTTACAATTGAAAATGGTTGACTTACTGTAAGTAAACTTTCATTGAATTATCTTACGGACGAATCATTAAATGTCATTTATTATTCAATATTTAAAAAACTTGAATCTGAACAAAATATTTACCTACAAGGATGATAGATTATAATTATTTTTTCTAGTCAATCATTCTTAACTGAAGTACTTCTTTGATTGGACGAAACGATATGCATCTCCTCGAGGCGCGTCCGACCGCGAATCTTCGAGTCCACGAAACTTTTCATTATATAGGTGCGGACAATTGTACATTCTTCCTATAAGGTAACTTGGTCCTTTGTAAAGCTTAAGAAACAAATGAACAAAAGAAGAAAAAAAAACTATCTCATCGTCCACGATTATCTATAATAACTGAATAAACAAAGAAAGCAAAGAGTAAAAAAAAAGAACACTTATAAAGTATGTCCCGACTACGTTGTTGCAGCATATAAAAGAGGTGTGATGGTGGAGTACGCCCAGTACTCTAGTTACGTGTGTAGTTAGACTATACTACTCTTCGCTCGATCGTATAGGATATTAAAAATCCAAATAAAAACAGAGCACACATATACATACATACATAAACACTTCGTCATTTCTTTTTTGTACGACTCGTATAAATGGTCTCGCGCGACTCTCTTGTCCGCCCCTTTTTCCCTCTTTACCCTTTAACATGTACCTATATTTACCTCCCACACATCAGCGTGCGTGGACAAAAAAAAAGCCGCGAGTAAAAGGCCTTCGAACGCGAGAGGCATATTTGTACCCTGTGTGCCAAAAAAGACATTCTGCGACTGTCGAGAGATAATTCGTGTACTTAAAAATAAATGACTATATATATAGCATAAACTCTGATCATTTTGATTGTCGTCTTTCTCATTTCTTTTTCACTTTGTTCGAAATTTATGCAACTATAGGGATTCGCTTATTATTATTATCACTTTTTTGTATAGTACACGGGCAACTGAGGTCAATTCTTGGTGATTTAACATTTTCCGAAAATTGTACGCGCAGTATACCGCGCACGAAATAAATAAAAAAAAAGAAAATTTCAAAGTGCACGCGCAGCACCTTCTGATCTCGTTTTAGTACAATACACTAGCAAGCTCAACTCGAGAGGGCTGGAATGATCGGATTTCTACACGAGTGCAGCGAGAAATTTTGAAAGCCCTTTAATCGCGGTTGTTAATGCGACTCTCAAGCAAGACTCTGCGACGCACAAGCAAATATTACACAAAGAAAAAGAGAGAAACCTGAAATGTAAGTTTATTGAAAACGATTAATATATTATTAAAATAACAATAATAACAATAATGAAGTTAATAATTAACTGTGGGCACGGACATTTAAGCGCGCATTATGAACTCGAACGAGAGAGCGATCGATGCGAAAATATTTTTCATAAAAGAGTCGTTGTCGAGAACACTTTAGTCGAGTGTGTCGTCGATTATTACAAAAGAATGAAAAGAAAAAAAAAATTAATAAAATTGAAAGAATGAGAGAAGAGAAAAAAAAAATAAAACCGAAAGACTCAGACCACTTTTCAATTATATAGATTGTAAATATTAATATATGATAATATTAATAATAATTAATAGTACTATTATTAAACGATTATTCATAAAGGATAACAATACTTTTGACTGGAGCGGAGAAAAAAAGATACACATTTCCTTCCGATCGCCACGGAGAAAGAAAGAGGCGCGCGCGCTCGCGAATCAGCGGCGTTTGCTTTCTCTTTGTGCGGGCCGAGCCAAAGGGGAAAGTGGCAGTGACTGCGATTTCTGTGTGTGTGGGCCGAACGAGGAATAAAGAAATAAAAGAGCATGAGCGAGCAACAAAAAAATAAGAAAAAACTAACAAAAATTGTTGTTGATGTTATTGTCGAAAATGTGTCAAATTAAAATATAAGGATTTGAGGTATCTTAAAAGCAGTAGTTTTCTATCGCGATTTTTGTTTTTTATTTGAGTAATAATTCATGGAGTAGTTTTTCTAGAAGTTTATATTGTTTAAATTGTTTTTCGTACTTGCAGTAGCATCTTAGCGTGTTTTTGGATAATCAAGGGTAAAAAAATAAATAGACTTTGATTTGATGTGAATCATTCAATCACTGAATTTCATTTAATCATTTCGTTCGTACTTTGCTTATTTTACATTAATTACAAGATCATTCGATAAGAAATCACAAAGATCAAACGCAAAACGTCTGTAAGTTTTAAAAAACGTCCATTATTTTTTTGTTAAGTTTTTTTTTTGTTTCTTGTACAATTTTTCTTACGAGTATCTCACTTTCGCTAAAAACCGAACTTACAGTAATGTGAAAATGTCCTATATTATTAATACGTTATTAATAGTAAGTCGAGTGTTGACTTGGACTTTATGAAGACGCCAGACTGCAGTCTTTTCCCCCCCTTTTTCCCACCAGTGTTCGTCTTGATCGGAGTCTAATGCAGCTGGAGCAAACAGCAACGAAGCGGCGACACTCATGAAAAAAGTTAGTGAACTTCCCATTTAGATAATAGCCAGTATTATTTTAGTGTTTGAGCTGCTTTCTTCGCTTTTACTAATTCTACCAATTCCTGAAAAAAAGAAAATAATATATTTTGTAACAATTTATTTTTACATTATTTGCTATCTTTTAATTTGAAAACAGAGTATTGCAAAAATGCACACCTTGTATCGCCTCATGCAGTCTTTTTTCGATCTGTTAGGAATACACGCGGCGATTTGGTCCCATCTGTCGCCAACCGTGGCAGGGTAAGTTTTGGCAGCAGCAGCAGCAGCAGGGGCTGCAGGAGGAGCGGCAACAGGTTCAGCAGCAACAGCAGCAGCAACAGCAGCAGCAGGGGGAGCGGCAGCAGCAGCAGTAGTAGTAGTAGCAGGCGATGTTTCCTTCTTTCCCTTGCCAACGGTTCCGTTCGTCTTGGCAGCTATTAATAAAAATTTAATAAGTCAAGCCATGTACAGATAATTTTGAATAAAGTAAAAGAGACACTACTCACTTGCGTTTTTACCGTTGGGAATGGGATTGTCGAGGCGCTCGGTAACAGCGGGCATGCGGTCGTCAACAGACTCCTTGTGCTTCTTCTCGGCTATGAAGTTGTCAAAGGCTTTCTTGTTCGCCTGCTCCTTCATCTGGGATTTGCTGAAGTCCGTTGACTGCAAGTCCTTGGCCTTGGCCAGTACTTCCTTGGCGTCGCGCTTCACAGTGTTGCTGGTATTCGTGTGCTGATTGATGAAGTTCGCTACGACCTCCCAGCGCTGATTCGTGCCCGCGGGGAAAAGGTTAACCGCCTTGATCAGCAGCTGTAGATCGCTCTCCGACCATGGCGCGGTGTGAGCTTTTACCTGTACAATTCAGTTTTTCAATGATAACAAAATGTTCAATATAATACAAACGTATGAAGATATAATTACCTGTCTTTCTAGGGTATTTTTGGTGTCTGTGTGTCCTAGAGCTGCTCTTCTTTCGGCTTCGATTTTTTGTTCCAACTCGTCCATTATCCTTAAAAAGGCAGTCTTACCTTCAGCACGCATACTTTTAACCGTTTCTTCCATTTGATTCAATTTGAATAATTCGCATAATTTCTCTACAGTCTCCATGTGTTTTATACTCTCTTCTGATGATTCTGCATAGTAGTTGTGTTCCTGTAAAAAAAAAAAAAATGTTAATCCAAGAGTACTTTCTCGAGCAGCAAAATAATGACACATGATTTTCAAGGAAATTGAACAACCTTGCAGAGGTCTCGGAGGTTCTTGCGCTCCCGGCGCAATGCTTTTTTCTGCTGCTCCCTCTCCTGCTTGAGGACATCTTGTTTGGCACGCTCCTCGGCCTCGCGCTTCTGACGCTCCAGTCGTTCTTTTTCAGCGGCCTCGCGGGCTACACGTTCCTCCTCAAGCTGACGCGCCTTGATCGCCTCTTGCTTGGCGCGCTTAACTGCCTGTTTTCTGTCCTTGGCCTCTTGCTGGAACTTACGTATGCGCGGGTCCATGTTGTAAGCCATGTCAACGAGCGTGCGTATCCTCGTCATTTCCTCCTTCTTCTTCTTCGCGCGCACCGACTTGTTTTTCTTCTCGATCCACTTTCTCGTCTCCCGACTAAAATTGAAGTAGTGAATATGTAAATAAAGTTTCTGTGCATTATAATTAGCAGGATAATAAGGTAAATATTAGAGAAATTGCAAAACGCTTACTCTTGTCCACTTTCTTTGTCCTCTTCATCTTCATAAGAATATTCTCTCCAGGATTCAAAGTCGTACCAAAACATGTAGAAGTTTTCAACTCGCTCTCTTGTAGTATTCGGGCCACCTAATTGAGGAACTGGTTGCTTCAATGACCATCTAGCATTGTCTTTGAATGCTTTGCCCATTATATCGTAGAATTTTTCTTTTGCTTCTTTTTCTTCTGGCAAATTGTCGTTGAAGTAAGGGTCAACACTGTCGTAACTTCTCCTTTTGACAGGGTTTCCTAGAGTTTCCCAGGCTCTGGTGATACATGTGAAATAATCATCATCTGCCCTAATCTCTTCTCCCAAGGCTTTTCTTTTGTCAGGATGGTGTTTGAGAATTTTGTGTTTGTCTACAATTAAAAATAATTAGTTTCACTAGAGAAGCTAATTAACAACATAACGTATAACATAATTTAATAACTCACATGCTCTTTTGATGACATCATCAGTGGCTCTATGTCTAAGGTTTTTAATGCCAAGGACAGCATAATGATCCTGCTCTTTCCACTCCTTAGGGTCCAAAGATCGCAAGTACAAAATATCATCTTCAAATTTGTAATTAGAAAAGTCCTCCTCTTCTTCTTTATTCCTGTAAGTCTCTACTATATTTGTGTCCACTCTTCCATGGTTTCCCTCAAGTACAGACTTCAACCATGCTTCTTGTGACACATAGAGAATTAAGGCATTCGACGGTCTCTCCATTCTTTGACCAGCTATAATTTGAAAAAAGTATTCACCACGTTATAATTATATAAACCTTAACGGTATATCTACAATAAAATGAAGGCAAGGACAATGCTTCGAAATAAACATACAGTATACGCACATGTCAATTCGACATATACATCAATCTCTAACAAGTACGTTTAGTAGTCATTGTGGTAAGAATCTAACGCGTGTATCTAAGCGTCAAAGTCGCGCTACAAATTTGTCGAAACGAGCGCGAAACGCTAAAAATAGCAGCGCGCTGCATTTCGAAAGTGTCACCCGAGAACCTAACCTACAGACGAGAGTGAAAAATCGTCGAATTTTCCAAACGATCGTCGAACCCACGCATGCAGGCATTACACGCGCGCGCGTGGAGAAGGTGTGCGACCGCGCGCGCGCGCACGTGGTACCTAGCCAAACCAGAGCTAGCTAGCCCTGTCAACGCGCGCGCGAGCGAGGCAACAGCTACCGTTCTAACCTCACCGCGTCCTCCGTTTCTCCTTACGACAACCACATCCTCGATACCGAAAATAATTGAAATAAAGAGATTCCTCTCGAATGGGACCGGAGCGTGCTCCGGAACCTGCTCGTATAGGGAAACTCGCGACGCCAGCATCTCAACGTGCAGCCTGATGCCACGGGCTCGGGATTAACGGAAAGGTGCGTAGGTAGGTACTTACGTTTAGTTCGTACTATGCACTGCTCGGAGTTGACTGTCTTCGCCATAGCGCGCAGACGGACCTGGACGACGATCTCTGGGAAACTGTGTGTGTGTGTGGCAGCGCGCGAAGACAGGAAAGAGCTGCTGCTGCTGACCTGCGTGAGCGCACGATAGCAGCGCACTTTGTTTTTAGGCTGCGGCCTCAATACCGTTATGGCGTGTTTTTGCACGCGTGTTTAAGCCTGAGCCACATAAGCGCGTTCGTCCGCGTTCCGCTTCGATCGACTGCAGACTGCGGTAACAGCGCACGTGCTCGCTTCTCTCAATTGGTTGGAAGCGGGCTCAGCGAGCGCACAGGCCTACTG
The DNA here is from genome assembly GCA_030522905.1 of Torymus flavipes. NCBI lineage: Eukaryota > Metazoa > Arthropoda > Insecta > Hymenoptera > Torymidae > Torymus > Torymus flavipes. Next base: position 5,924 of record JAPYZO010000181.1, on the reverse strand, counting down.
GCTATGTCGCGTCGTTGGAGGGGGTAACCGGGTAAGTGAAACTCTCGATGCGTTCATGGTGGCGGAAAATAGTAGTTTCCGAGGCTATTGCATCATTGCATGTATATGTATTACTATATATATCGAAAATAACCTAAAAAATACATAGAAAATAAGTATTTAAATATACATAAATAGACTTTTCGGCACTTGGTTTCATGAAATAATGTGATATTTATACAACTACATATATTATACAAATGACATAAGGAATTATATTTGTGATTACGCGGTTATATCGTTTATTTAAATGTATCGCTGATTGTAAAAGTACCTCTGACTCAGAGATTGAGAGATGGCGCCTATATCGTGATTCGTGCACATATAGCGAATACTTACGAGTTACGACGCCGAGAGACGCGAGCGCGTGTGCTCTTAGGGAGTATCTACACTATAGGGGTGTGTCAAAATGCGCGTGAAGATGCGCGTCAAAACGGCGCGTACCCGACCAATCACAGCTTGACTCCAACGGACTAGATACTCTTTGGTTCTACTCGATTCCGCTCGAGTCAAGCTGTGATTGGGCGGGTACGCGCAGTTTGGACGCGCACCTTGACGCGCCCCATGACGCGCTCCTAGTGTAGATACTCCCTTAGGCTGAAATCACACGGTGCAGAATAGAGCTATTTTTGCATTTGCAGAATAGCTTTGATTGGCTGTTTCCTTGACGCAACCTCTATGCTGCACGATGTGATTTCAGCCTTACCGCGGTCGGCCGCAGCCAAACGCGGGCAAACGCGCTTATGTGGCCCAAGCCTTATGGACGCGTGTTTACATTAAAAAGCGGAACAGGACTACGGTTCGCAGAGCGCAGAATTTGAAATTTGAAAACTGTTTTCATAAAAATTCAAGGCATTTTGTTCAGATTATCATGTAGATATAACATCAAAATATAAGAATTATTTGTTAATACATTTATTTAATATCTTTATAATATAGAATATGGTTTACGAGACGCGGACTTCGGGATACTACAAAGATTCTACAATATCACAGTCAATAAAAATGTACAAGAATAATCATGCAAGAGCACATTTTGTTTTGTTATTACACCATGGTTTGCGTGAGGATGTAAAATGACCCTTAGGGTATTTGTACATCCTTGCGGCTGCGGCTTCAACTACGTGTGTGCTTGAAATCATATTGGTCGTCGATGATGTGCGCGCCTCTCTCAACCAATAGGATAGCTATAGCTCTTCCCCTCCAAACACACGCGCAGCCGCAGCCGCATGGATGTAGTAAGTTTCCAATACCGATTAAGTATAGTATTTGCTTGCTTTGAAATTTCTGTAAAGTAAACACATTGAAATAAATATTATTAGTAAATAAGAAACCGAGGTTGAGAGTCAACAGTCAATACTAAAATTCTTCGAATCCCCACCAAAATCGTTTGCTCCGCATTTTCATATAACAATGTTCAGTCATTCTGTCATCCACTACCGATCTAACAGCATCGATCGTTCTTTTTTCCTTGCATCATGTCGAGCGACGATGATTACTTCGACCAATTATTAGAGGAGTAGTAAGCACACCATTATATAAATTATATTTATTTAATTAAGCTATCATTTTTCAAACATATTTAAGCACCCCCAGTGCAAATAAATTTTGTGCCAAAATGTGCTAAAATGTGCCAATATCGTGCCAAACCGTGCAAAACCATACACATTTTGCACGCTTATGGCACAGTTTGGCATTAGCAATTTTACTAGTTTTTTAAATCAATTTTTGCGCATTTTGACACAACATTGGCACAGTTTGACATGATATTGGCACAGTTTGACACGATAATGGCACATTTTGACATGATATTGACATAGTTGTGACATAGATTGGCACAGCTTGATCAATTTTTTACTTAATTTTTGCGTATTATAGTAAAATATTGTGTCAAACTGTGTCACACTGTGCCAATATTGTGCCAAACTGTACCGACAGTGTGCAAAAAAATTTACAAAAATTTTTATTGATTTTCATTATGCCAAACTGTGCCAATATTGTGCTAAACTGTGCCTAACTGCGTTATAAGCGTGCCAAATGTCTAAAAGTGTATGATTTGGCACAGTTTAATCCAATTTTGGCATAGTTTTGACACAGTTTTGGCACAGTGTGGCACGATATTGGCATACATTTTGGCACCGAATATATTTCCACTGGGGACAGAATATATTTCAGCTTCTATTTCTATAAAAACTGTTTTATTTCAATTTCGGGGAATACTTAAATTAATTCAAGCAACATTTTTTTTATGTCGGAAACGTTTCATTGATTTTTTTAATCAAAGAAATAATATTTTTTCATCATTAATTATATACAGTTTTAGTTGTACTTTTGAATTTTGTGAAGAATAAAATCAGCTAAACTTCAAAACGTTCAATTTATACTTTCATGTTCAAGGATAACTTAACTATTTACTTATTTATTATCCAAACTATTGATATAATTATTTATGTGCACATACCCAAATATTCATGGATCTCTATACCGTAAAATTACAGTAACCAGACGCAGGCGCAGGAAGCTGAAGAAGGCTTTAAGTTCAAATGTGTAAAATATACAGTAGAAGAGCACTCGAAGGTAAGTTATACCCCATAAAATTTCCAGCTCAGCATACGCATGAGATCATTTTCAGCTGGAATAAATATTTCTATTATATAGATATATCATCAATTCCACAGTTAAAATACAAAAAAATTTGCGCACGCGGCAAGGCGATTGATATCGCGGCGGCTATGCGCCACGACGAGTCGACAATGGAGTGGCCTGCCAGCAAGCGGCAGAAGGTAGCGGCGTCCATGGCGTATTATCCCGGGACAGCTCATGGTCCACTTGACCGGGACCAAAGCCATACGTTTACGGAGGAGAAGAAGGCGGAGGACAGTGACGACGAGTTCGCTGATCGCTGCGACAGGTTGTTCTGGGGCTGGCCCGACTGGAACGCCGTAAGTGTTATATGAATTTTCAACTTTTCTTTCCTTGCTAAAAATATATATCTATATGTGCTTGAATAAACGTGATTCACGTATGATTTTTGATTTCTAGAAGAATTATAAGGACTTTTATCCGTCACCCATCCAATCGCCCCTACCCGTAAAAATAGAAAAACAAAGCACATATCAACCGATCGAACGTCAACAAGCCACCTCTGATTATGGAAAGTAGAAAGGCGGCCTTTTTAAAATAAATATTTTGCTCATTCTTTCGTTCTACTGTCTCTATCTCTCTCCTGTCAAACGGATATTAAGTGAACTTAATTTGAATCCTCGCGGTGAAAAAAGCTCGTGAATCTCCTATTTCGGAAGAGTGAGTTGTTTGCTTCGCTTTCGCCGATTTGACCAAAACCAAAAATGGAGACATTCTCTTTTGAAAAAAGAAACACTAACTATAATTTCTTTAATAATAAATTGCCAACCGATCGAGCGTCACAGCAAGCGACCATGATTATATATAAAGTAGAAAGGCGGCTTTTTTTATAAATATTTTTGCATCTATCTCCGGCCAAACCGGGGAAAGAAATTTTCATTTAAATCCTCGCGACGACCCGCCGCGTTCATACCGCGCACATATATGCGCGCGCAGAGCGCCGATCAATATGCGAGACGGGGGGGTGCGGCGGTGGTGCATATATATCGGAGAGAAGCCCTGGCGCGAAGTGTCGAACACGGTTTCGCCCTGCTGACTGCGACGAGGATGATGACGTGGTGCTGTTGCTGCTGCTCCTCTTGCTGACTCCACGAGGGCCTTCTCCTCGAGCGGCTCTCTCTTATCTCCCTTTTCGGACTATTACACGATCGAACGTACGAGCTGTGACTGTGAGTATATACAATATCTATATACGTGTACGTGGGGGTGTGTTATAAGTCGGGGGGCTGGATTTTTCGAGGCTTTTATTGCGGTGAATTAAAGGTTGATGATGGTATATACATGCGATCGAAGGTGGGTAGAGGGTGGATGATGGCTATGTATAGTGGATCTTTATTTGTGGAATCGGAGCTCCTTTTTAGTAATTAATGCAAAGCCGTTTAAGTATTAAGCGTTTAATGTGAGAACATTTTCATATAACTGTATATAACGGAGGGATGGTTCGCGAACACGCATTAGTTATTTAGCAGCCCAAGGTACTAGTATAGTGCAATAATATCGTGAATTATTTTCGTATAGTGTTCAAGTAATAATATAACTTCGTCCATTCCTTTGGTTGTGTAATTTCCGTCTTTGAGCTGTTACATATATATGTGTGTGTGATGATGAGTCATATACATGCATTTCCTAAAAAAATCCAAAGAACGCCTCTGTTTAATAATTTACAATATTACTATGGCCTTGTGTATTAAACACACGATAGATTTATAAATTGAGCAAGTAATAGAAAGAAACCATCACCCTTTAATTATACCCACAGTAAAAATATACATAACCTTTTTCTCTCAGTGTATAATATAACTTATTATATCGACGATCTTTTATTCATTCTTCAATTAAACTTCTTCCTTTAGGACCCAGGCACAACGCCATCCCTTGCGTATATCTATAAAAAAAGCCAGTGCGTTTAATAATTCGCCAAATGGCGTCCGTGGAGGAGAGCTGGAAAGAGGCGACGGAGGGCTTGGACGAAGGCGTGTGCGACTCCTGGCTCGCCCGGCTCCAGGAGTCATACGCCGAGGAGCGTCGCACCTACCACAACCTCGACTCCCTTGCTGACAAGCTGCTCCATTATGTCGAGGTGCGCGAGAAGCTCAAGAATCCCAAGGCCGTTCTGCTAGCCCTGTTCTTTCAGAAGTGAGTTGTTTTTCTTGTTGTTGCGTGTGATTAAAATAACGATAAAATTGATTCTGTAACACGTTTGTTGTTGTTGTGTGTATAATAGCTTCGAGTACGACCCGAAGGCGCTGGACGGCGAGAACAAGAACCTGGATCACTTGAACGCTTTCGCCGAGGAGGCTGGTATACCCGGCGTGAGTGTAAAACAGAAGACTTACAACAGCTCTTATAAAGTTGAATTAGTGAAAAATCCGTTAATTATTATACTTAAAATTGCTCCAATGCCATGTTAGTGAATATCCACTAATCAAATAATGTTTATGCACTAATTCTTAGTGGAAATAGTGAAATTTCACCGATTCGGCATTGGAGAAATTTTTAACTAATAATTAATGGTTTTTCCATCAACTGAACTTTATACAGATACCGTCTTTATTTTTGCTGGAAGTTAAATGACGCTTTGTGTTATATGTACGTATAGGACTCGGAGCTGCTGACGGAGACGCAGGCGCTACTGCAGGCGGCGACGACTCACAGCACTGAGGCGCACAAGATCGACGGACAGTACGGAGCGGAGGACGCGCACTATCTCCTGGACCTGGACATGGCGGTGCTGGGTGCGGATCCCGAGCGATACGCCGAGTACCGCGAGAAGATACGCGGCGAGTACTCGTTCCTCAGCGAGCCCATGTACACCGCGCTCAGGCTCAAGGTAACGTATAATTTGGATTTCGAAATTCAGCAGGAATCATATGTGGATTTCTTATAATTTCTTTGATAATGGACAACAATTATAAAACGATGTCTCTGCTGACTGTTTAGCACGTTCAGTATTAAGAAGAAAATTAACTTTTTCTAGAAGTTCTTTTATTTTATGTTGGAAAACAATTTATAAACATTGTTAAAAATCTCGAAAAAGAATAACTTTCTTTTCTTTTTATACACTATCAATTTATGAAAAATAGTACGGGATATATATATATATATATGATATTTCAGGTGAAGTCAGCAGCATATATATATACATATATATATATATTTGATATTTAAAAATTTTATAACTCTTTTCAGGAGGCTTTGCCAGTCTCGATCCAGGGCTTATTTTGAAGTATTTTCAATACAGA
>JAPYZO010000180.1:0-44020 GCA_030522905.1 Torymus flavipes | reverse complement strand
GACTTTAGTCCCTTGTTATATCGCCGGTGCTTATGAAAAAAAAATCTTTCAAAAAAGCTGTGAAGAAAATCATTTTTCGAAAACGCTATGAAAATAACTTATTTTGGAAAACGCTGTGAAAAGAAACTCATTTCGGAAAACGCTGTGAAAAAAAACCATTTTCACAGCGTTTTCCAAAATGAGTTTCTTTTCACAGCGTTTTCCAAAATGAAGTTTTTTTTCATAGCGTTTTTCGAAAAGGGTTTGATTTCATAAGCACCGGCGATATAACGTACTATTATTTTGACAAATTGTGCAATGACCGATATGCTTTAATATGTCATTAAAAAAAAATGATAAGAGCATAAAACTCACTAATAAAAATAATTAGTTTCCTCAATCATTATATTTAATGTATAATGACAACTACCTATAACGACGAGAATAATGTGTAATCATTAAAAACACACAAAACAATACTTACTCGTACGAAGATCGTTGAGTGTATCAACGGTGGCATCGATCTCAAGGTCCTCCCAGGCATCCTTTCCTCCAAGACCAAACTCCTTGCCTAAGTACCGGCAGATCGCCGTCGACTGGTTTATCTTCTTGCCGTCCACCTCGAGCATCGGCAGCTGACCCATTGGCGTACCTATACATAAAAAACGTGCAGTCATCGCGCATGAGTCATACAGTACAAGTAGGTGAGTATACGTAACAAGTAATTAGATACTCACTGGGCTTGAGAGTGGGCCAGTCCTTTTCCTTCTCGATGCGCACATCCTCAAACTCGACGCCAGCGTGGCTGAGGATAAAGCGAATCGGCTCCGCCAGGCCCTGGATGTTGAAGTATGTCACCTTGTACGTCGGCATGATTATCTGCTTCTTCTTCTCCGTTAATTAGTATCTGCGAGGTGTATGATGAAATTGAATGTAATACGAATTATAGAACCGAGTGGAAAGGTCTGGAAGGTGTGCGTCTGATAAAAGCGCGTAATCTCGAGTGATATTGATATTACAGTTTGTTATTGTAGCCGGGCGGGAAAAGAGATATAGACTATGTCAACGGTGTTTGCGCTGGCTTGCGAGGCGCGTATCGAACGAGAGGATTTTTGCCACTAGTCGCGGTATACTTAATTGGGGAAAAGAGCAGTTGTATATAACGATGATTATTATGTCTTCGTGTCTGTAATTTACTGAATTTTTGAAAGGCCATTTGCTATATTCGATTTCAAGGATGGTAAACTCGGTGCGAGTCAAATTTATATGTTTGCGTTGAGCAAATTGAACCGTGTGTTTTCTCTTGGACGTGGCAGAGCATTTTTAGAAAGAACTTATACGACATGTATTTTTAGAACCCATTTATGTACACGAAGAGAAATGTATTAAGGAGGATATATTTATTGTACTCTTCAGTAATTTAACAATGGAAATTTTTAAGTAACTAGGTATAAACAACTAATAAAACTTGAACTAAATCTTAAAAACATAAATAATTCTTAAGATAACACTTAATTTAATAAACAAAAATAGATTTTATTGATTCCCACGAAAATTCAAATTTATTACTGATAAACACAAGTTTTTCTCTAACAACCTGTAGCACACATTCATAAAATCCACAGAAATAAAAAAACAAGTAAAACACACGAAACTTGGCCTACGAAATCACTATTTCCATAACTATTCAAAACCACACAACACTTCACCTCCGGGAAAACCTCACAGTAACAACTCACCTCAAGCAAAGCCAGCAGGTGTGCGATACGATGCTATGCTTGTCGCTTCGTAGGACTTAATAATCGGCCTTGTCGGCTCGCGCCGGTTATATACCGCCTCGCCGCCGCAACCGTCGAGTGGGTTGGATCATTGAACCAGCAACGATGATGTGCACTTACCTATATGTATACGGCTGTCCATATCGTTGCGAATTTGCGATAAGCTACCGAGGTGTCATCCTCACATGAGTTGCCGATTTCTGCTTAAAAAGGGTTGAAGAGAAAAATTGGATTTTATTAAACCTTTAATAAATTCAAAACGAAAAAATTTTTTTTTTTATCAAAACAAAATTTTAAAGAATATATTATTTAAGATTTAGTTTTTATTATTTAGAAGGGATAGGAAAGGATTGTTTTTTATTAGGATTTTTATTGGTGTTATCTACGAAATACAGGTTTGATTTTATTTTTATAATACCCATAGCGCGATTTTAAAAACATTAGGTCAGATAAGATATAAGTATATATAGGAACAGATAGAGTATACTCTTCTCGATGGTTTTGTTTTTGACGTAGAAATGAAAATTGTGCACAGATATTTTAAGCACAGCGAATTGCATGAAAAAAAACAACTAAATTGAGTTAGTTTGAATAAATCATGGGGAAATATGACGAGCACTATTTCATCATTGAATCGATACTTATTACGTGAGCCAAATAAGGCACTCGAGAGCAGAAAGTAAACGGAAGAAGAAAGAATGACAGGCAAAAATGATAGGTCTATCGGGATCGTTATTGCGAAATATTTTGAAACCGTTTCATGATATCGATTTTATGTACAAAATATTTAGACTTAGAATTTAATTAGAAATTTGTGGTAAATCTGGTTGTTCAGGCCGTGCAGGCGATGTAAGCAAGGAGTTTTCTCTGTATTTGCAACACATCATAATCTGTATACGGCAGAGTCAGTGCAGTATGTGGTGAACATTATTAATGGGTTAATTTTCAGATTCCTATCTTTAAAAAATGATGGATTTTTTGTGAAATCATTTTATTCGTGATTTGATTGGTGGGAGCAATAGGTTGCTAGGTTACGAAAACAAAAATGGTGGTAAGCTTTACTGAAAAATAGGTACTGAGCGCGAAGCGCGCTTAGAGATGGGTAGTTATTAAAAAAAAATTCATCATGGTATATTCGAAAAAATGACATCGTTGCTAAGTTTTAAGCTGATTCTATGGTTAAAATCGATGTTAAATATAAAGTTTTTTTTAATCACTACTTTGAATTCTATAACATAAGTAACGGCATAACTTGAAAGAACAGCAGTTTAGATAACGAAAACAATTTTTCGTAACAAAATTTATAACTATTGCCAAAGTAGATACCACCACCTACATAAATTGAATAATTCGTTCAATAAACATAACTAAACAAAATTTTTTATTTTTTTTTTTTATGTATTTATTTTTTTTATTTTTTTGTCTTTCCGTAAAATTATACTCGCAAAACAGTATAGGTAACGAAATGATACTTAATCTGTGCTTGAAGATTTATAAAATGTTGTATGTATTTCAGTGCAATAGAACTACTTCCTTCTTGGTGCATTCATTGTTACTTATGTAATGCGTTATTAGAATGAAGTTTACCTCTTCCATTGACTCAATATTATCCATTGACAAAAAGACCTTGACGATCAGATCAGATATTATCCGATATAGCATCCTGATCAAATTCATCGAATTTTCTTATTCTAATACTTATTCTTGCTATATTAGCTGAGATTAAAAGATACTTTCAACATCTATACAACGATGACGTACATATGAATCAGCAATTTATACGATAGCAAATATGTAGGCGTAAAATTCGCACGAGTTCAGTCACACGCCGATCCAGATAAACAATCCATGAAATAAAAACAATCTCTGTTCGTTATATTAAATCATTAAATATTTTATTTAAATAAATCACACTCTCACACAGGCTTCACAAAATGGTGCATCCTTACACCTACACTCTTTACATAATACTTTATTTCTTAACAAATTCTTCAACTCAACGCAATAAAAAAAACACACTTCCACACATTTATTCATAACACAAGGTATCCACAGCCTAATAGTCGGACTTGGGTCGCTTGGCCACCCAGGCCTTGATACCTGGCAGCGCGAGGACCTTGTCCCTCACGGCCTTCAGGTTATCGTACTTCGCGATGAAGTCACCGCCGCCAATCTGGTAGTTTAGCAGGTCGAGACCCCCGGTGAAGTAGATGTCCGCCCACGTGAGCTTGCCGCCTACGAGGTAGCCGCCGTTGCGCTTCACCTGAGCGTCCAGACGCGGTAGGATGACGGCTGCCGATTCCTTGCCGGCCTCCAGTTTGGCCGCCTTGGCTTCCTCTGTCTTCTCGTAGAATGGAGCGACGAGTTCTTTAATGGGGGAAAGAGAGAGAAATTATGATTTTTCATAATAATATAATAATATGTGGTTTAAGAATAATTGTAGAAACAATAATATTATATCGTCGTTTGATAAATAAGTTTCGTTAAAACAATATTAAAGAATCAATATAATTTTTACGTGGAAATACGTAATACGTGTAAATAAAAAGTAGAAGTCAATATTTAATTATATACGGTACATTTGTTATTTCATTTCGGTTTAATTAAGATCTGGCTGTCAGTAAATCATCAACGTTTATAGATATGATAATATGATTAAACTATAAGTGAATATACAGATGCAGTGGAAAAATATTCCATTTAAAAAGTAGGTCAACTAAATCATCCTATTGTTTAATCGCGATATCTCGACTTAGCATCGTGATCGACATGAAAGCTTGAATAAACATACAGTTAAGTATAGATAATAACTATGGTAATAACTGCCTATGCAAATTGTTTACCCGGGAGAATTTGTTGCGCCAATCGATTCAAATATTTGAACTTTAAACGTCAAGAGCAAAATACTTTTTTCATTGATACTTTGCACTTATTTTTATTTTATTTGTTAGGTATTTACGTTCTGAATTATTAAAATTCCTAGATAATAATAGAAATATTAACCGTCATACTACATTTTGTTTGGACAAATTCTGTAATGATCTATTACTTATATATTCTTTGATAACATTAAAAAATAAGATAAAAACATGAAACTCGGAAATATAAGAGAAATAAAAAAAAACAAAATAATTATAGTATCATTAACTTTTGTATACAAAACGACAATTATAACCACAAGAAAAACCCGTTCAAAATAAAAGCTACGACAAGATCGCAAAAATTCCGCAGCGTCATGCAAAATTGCAAATTTCAAAACTACACTGTACACATACCAATAAACCTGCTATCCTGATTATCATCTCTCTGTAATCATTAAAAAAAAAGGCAAAACAATACTTACTGATACGAAGATCGTTGAGCGTATCGACGGTGGCATCGATCTCAAGGTCCTCCCAGGCGTCCTTTCCTCCAAGACCAAACTTCTTGCCTAGGTACCGGCAGATCGCCGTCGACTGGTTTATCTTCTTGCCGTCCACCTCGAGCATCGGCACCTGACCCATCGGTGTACCTATATACATAAAAAACGAACAGTCATCGCGTGAGTCATACAGTACAGTAGGTGAGTATACGTATAACAAGTAATTAGATACTCACTGGGCTTGATCTTGGGCCAGTCTTCCTTGTCCATGCGAACATCCTCGAACTCGACGCCGGCGTGGCTGAGGATGAAGCGAATCGGCTCCGCCAGACCCTTGATGTCGAAGTAGGTGACCTTGTACGACGGCATGATTATCTTTTTCTTCTTCTCCGTTAATTAATATCTGCGAGATGTAGAATAAAATTGAGCGTCAGAACTATAGAGCAGAGTGGAAAACTCTGGAAAGTGTCCGTCTGATGAAGGCGTGTATAATCGCGAGTGATATTAATTTTACAGTTTGTTGTTGTAGTCGAGCGGAAAAAGAGATAGACTGTCGGCGCGGGTGTTTGCACTCGCGCGTGAGGCGCTTATCGCACGCGACTATCTGTGCCAGTACTTGCGGTATACTTAAGTGCAATTGTACAATGATGATTATTCTGTCATTGTTTCTGTATTTTACATGGCGACGTGTAGCAGTGAATCGATCTACGCGAACTGAAAGGCAATTTGCTATATATTCGATTTCAAGGATGATCGACTCGGTGCTAGTTGTAATTTAACTGTTTGCGTTGAGAAAATAGAATCGCGTTTTATATGGTTGGCAGATGGTTTTTATAAAGTACGACTTGCGTTTTTCGAACCCACTTATGTACACGATGAGAAATGTATATTTAGAAAGATTATTTAGTGTACTCTTCGGTAATTTAGTAATAATATTTTTTTTTGTAATTTTTTTTTCAAGTATTTTTTTTTATAATATTTAGTAATAATATTTTAGGATATTTTTTGATTTAGTATATTTTTTCTCAAAAAGTGTATAAGTTTATGAAATCCTTACTTCTACATAATCATCGTACGATTTAAAAAAATATGTTTGCATACAAATTCAAAAAATGAAAATAAAAAATAATTCTCAAGTAATTACACTCAAGTGATAAACAAAAATATATTTTTTTAATGGCCATGAAAACTCAAATTCATTACTAATATGTAAACACAATTAGTTTTTTTTTCTAACAACCACACACTTATAAAAATCACACAAATAAAGAAAAAGAACAAAACGCACGAAACCTCGCCTTCGAAATCACTATTTTCAGAACCTTCAGAAACCTAACAACACTTCATCTCGGGGTAAAACCCATAGAAACACAACTCACCTCAAGCAAAGCTAACAGGTGCGCGATACGATGCTATGCTCGTCGCTTTGTAGGACTTAATAATCGGCCTTGCCGGCGCGCGCCGGTTATATACCGGCCCCGCCGCTGCAACCGTCGCGTGGGTTGGATTGCGAAACGAGTAACGATGATGTGTGCTTAGTTATGTATGGCTGTCCATATCGTTGCGATAAGCTATAATATACCGAGGTGTCATCCTCGCGTGAGTTGACAGATTCTACATAGAAAGGGTTTATGGGAAGAGGAAAAGTGATGGTTTAGTAATGGAATCGAATTTTATTGAACTTTATTATTGTTTAAGATTTGGTTTTTAATATTTAGGAGGGATAGGAAAGGATTGTTTTTTACTAGGATTTTTATTGGTGTTATCTACGAAATACAGGTTTGATTTTATTTTTATAATACCCATAGCGCGATTTTAAAAACATTAGGTCAGATAATAAATACATTAATTAATTAAACATTTATTAAAAAAGTTTTATCGGATAAGATATAGAAAGAGATATAGAGTGCTCTTCTCGATGGTTTTATTTTTGATATAGAAATGAAGATTGCGGAAAAATATTTTTATATTATATTTATATTTTATAAATCATGGGAAAATATGACGAGCACTATTTTATGATTGAATTGAAACTGTTATTACGTGGCCCAAATAAGGGGCTCGAGAGCAGGAAGACGAATGACAGGCAAAAATGATGGCTACATTGGGATTGTTATTGCGAGATTTTTTGAAAACATTTCATGATGTCGATTTTGTGCACAAAATATTTAATTAGAGTTAGAATTACAATTAAAAATTTTTGATAAAAGTAGAATGAGAATTATATTCTAAATTATGCGTCGACAAGAGGACTATTATGTCGCGCATGTTGTACTTTTAAAGAGACATACCGCTACATCAGAATGATTCAGCACATTCACGTACAAAGTAGAGTCTATTTTATCTATGAGGAAATAGCACTTAACTGTTTAACATTTAGTTTATAAGTGCGACACAAGGTACAAATACATTATGTTATCATAAAGGACAAATTGATAATTGGATATATAGTATATTGTAATTAATAAATAATTTTTGACGTTTATCTTTCATAATAGGAGGACTAAGCATGATTTGTAATATTATACAATTTTCGCATAATCTTAATTTTGTACTACAATACAGTATAAATAAGATAGCTACTTGCATTTTATTTTAAAAAATTATTCGTCAAAATTCTAATTTATAGACATATAATTGAAAATGACAATAGCTTATATGAACAGTTCAAATAGTTATTTTTTCTCTGGCACAGTCATGTAAGTCGAGAATTCCAGCAAAAAAACAGTTTACACCAACTGTACTGCAAATCCTTGTAAATCCACAACCGCAGCGATCGATCAAACAATCGATTTTCAAACAATGCTCCGCCCGCTCCTCCCATTCACTCCCATCCCGCTCTTTTTATCGTACGCATGCGCAATCGCGCTTCTCCGCGCACGTGTTTCTCCTGCGGTCTCCGCTCATCGGCACGCACGCTCATGCAGCTGTTGTCTCGCCTCTCCTGCCTCTCCATAATTTCACGCGCAGGCTGCGGGAAAAAATGCCAGGTGTTGTCGTGGACGGTTGAAGCGCGAGCATCCACAAAGAAAAGGACGAAGGACGTCGCCGGATGAATTGATGAGTTTGTTTAATCGAAGAAGATTGTAAAAATGTCGATGCTCGCGGGCCCCAAGCGCAAGCAAAAATGGACGCTCAACCCACGAGGCAAACACTGGAGCGAAGGTTAGGATACGTTTTGGAGTTTATTGCGGGGTGGTTGTGTGGGGTTGCGAATATGTGACAGCTGGGGTTTTGCTTTCTTGTGTGTTTTGCCAAGTTCCAAGTGCTGAAAAAATGTTCGCTTTGGTTTCAGCCACTTTGTTTACATATTGGCGGTTTTAGCGTTTTTATAGATTTTAGTGAATATTTGTTGTTAATTAAGCGATTTTTATGGTTTTACATCTGTTTATAGTTCTTGTGAGACAGTAGAAACATGTATAATAACTCACATTTACATATAAACAATATTCACTTATCATTGATTCATATTTCAGATGATTGTATGTATTTATTTATGATTTTTTTAATCTTTAGTGATGCATGTTGATTTATTGTGTCAGAAATATAGATTCTGAGAATTTTCTTTATACTAAAATATTTTACTTTTCTGGTAGACCCCAACAAAATTGGACAGAAAATGTTGGAAAAAATGGGATGGAGCAGCGGAAAAGGTCTTGGAGCTAAGCAGCAAGGCATGGTGGAACACATTAGAGTAAAGGTTAAAAATGATCAAGTTGGTAAGTTGATTTGAATATATAAATAAATGACGTTATCAGTGATTATTATTAGTGATTGATGGTTTCAGACTCATTTAACTCTCAACTATAATTTTTCTTTAGGTATTGGATTTGATAAGAATAGAGACGACCATTGGACTGAGCATCAAGACAGTTTCGAAGATTTTTTACAAAACTTGCAAAAAGAACAGTCTGTGAATTCAGCTGACACTGCAACAGTAGTAGATAAAGCACTGAGTGGCAAATCTTTGGAAGAAAAATCAAAGCAAAGTCAAAAAAGAGTGCAGTGAGTATAATTCTATACAACTTAAACATATACTTTTTTTTTTTTATAAATCATTCATTAAAATTTTTATAATTTTATTCTTCATTATAGCTACAAAAAGTTCACTCGTGGGAAAGATGTAAATAAGTATAGTACAAAAGACTTAGCTAATATATTTGGTAAAAAAGATTTAAATGAGAAAAACATTAAAGAAGAAATAGAAGAAGAAAGTGTGGAGAAATTTCAAGATCCTGTGGGTACAAAAGACACAACTGCTGGAATTCTCACAATAAAAGGTGGTAGCATGAGTGATTACTTCAAAAAATTCCAGCATGGTGAACAAAAAAGTACTTTTCAAAATGTAAATAATTCTGAGAGTGAAACTGAAGCAAGGACTGGATTTGGTTTTAGTGAGAAAAGTAGAAGTAAATTTTATCTTAATGATACTGCTAGCTCTGAAAAAGTTGAGGCTGATAGTGATACTACAAATTATGCCAATTTTGGTTTCATAAAAAGCAGTGAATCAAAATCAAAAAGTAAAAAATCTAATAATTTAGATTATGTTTTTGATAACCCATGTTTGGATTTAAATATACTTGACTCTCCTCTTCCACAAAAAGTCAAATTGGAGAATACTGATTTAGAATCCAATGACAAACCAACCCCAAGAAAACGGAAAAGTGAATTTATCTACGACAATCGAGGGCTTGATTTAGAATGTCCTGACATACCGACACCTAAAAAACGAAAAAACGAATTTTCATACAAAAATGAAGGTTTAGACTTAGAATATCCTGATAACACTACTACAACAAATAAAGTGTGCAACAACGAAGTTCATGAAAGTGAGAATCGAGATGCTGGTTATTCAGATAAGGCAACGCCAAAAAAATCTAAGAAAAAGAACAAAGCGTCAATAAATGGATATGAAAATCCTGCATTAGATTTGCAATCTGTAGATAGACCAACATCTCAAAAGTATGAAGAAGATAATGATCATGTATCTGAAGTCTATGAAAATGCTGGATTAGATTTAGAATATCAAGATAAAGTGACTTCGAAAAAGACTAAGAAGAAAAAAGAATCAGAAGTTCTGTCATGTGCATATGAGAATCCAGCATTAGACTTAGAATTCACAGATAAGCTAACTCCAAAGGTTTCGAAAGAGATAGACTCTCAAGATGTATTAAATCAAGTAGAAGGTACAGAAGACTTAGAGAAAAGGACACCCAAAAAATTAAAGAAGAGCAAAAAAAGTGAGGTTTTGTCAAACGGTATTGAAAATCCAGGATTAGATTTGGAATTTCCTGATAATCCGACGCCGAAAAAAGTAAAGAAAAGTAAAGAAGTAGAAATATTGAATGGTATAGAAAATCCAGGATTAGATTTGAAATTTCCCGATAATCCAACGCCGAAAAAAGTAAAGAAAAGTAAAGACGTAGAAATATTAAATGGTATAGAGAATCCAGGACTTGATTTGGAATTTCCCAATAACCCAACGCCAAAAAAAGGAAAGAAAACTAAAGACGTAGAAATATTGAATGGTATAGCTAATCCCGGATTAGATTTGGAATTTCTCGACAACGCCAAAAAAAGGAAAGAAAAGTAAAGGCGTAGAAATATTGAATGGTATAGCTAATCCCGGATTAGATTTGGAATTTCTCGATAACCCAACGCCAAAAAAAGTAAAGAAAAGTAAAGACATAGAAATATTGAATGATGTAAAAAATCCTGGATTAAATTTAGAATGTACTGAAGATCCAACACCAAAGAAAATAAAGAAAAGAAAAGACGACTTATCTAAAGTGGGTGGGTTTGAAAATTGTGCTTTAGATTTAAATAATAGTGTAAATATAGCTGATAATACTTCAGATTTTGAAGTTTTAAGGACTACATGTGGTGTAGATAATACTGGATTAGATTTATCTGATGAAAATTCGAGTAAAAAGAGGGTGACTTTTAATGATCAAATAGAATATAATACAGATGTAGTTAAGAAAAAGAAAAAGAAAAGAAAATTAGATAAATATGAAGTTGGAAACGAAAAACTGAAAAAGAAAGACAAATCAACAGATTCCATTACTTTCATTAACGAAGCTTTAGATGTGGAAGTTCTAAATGAAGAAGAAATAGATAATGAAATAAATGAAAGAAAGAGTAAAAAAGGTAAATGGAGGAAAAACCGAAGAATGTCTCAATTGGAAACAATTGAAGAAACTCCCGAAGAGGAAAATGTAGTAGAGATTGCAACGAGTACAGACAATCATTTGGATATAGAAATTGTAAAAGAATTTGCACATGAAAATCAAAATTGTGAAGTGCAAGAAATAGCAAATAAACGAAAATCTAAGAAGAAAGATAAAAAGAAAAAAAGTAAAAACTTTTATGTAAAAGATGCTATTGACATTGATAAATCAGATGAAGACAGTGCTACAAAAGAAAAAGTAGAAGAAATTGATATTTCTGAAGAAATAAATGAATCAGTTAAGAAGAAAAAGAAGAAAAACGCTATAGAAGTAGAAAACACTGCAGAATTGGAAGTGACTGGTGGGACACATTATGCTGGAAAAGAAAACATATGTATTGATATAGAAGACACAGAAAATACTATTCAACAGAAAGAAAAAAAGAGAAAACGACCATCAGATGAGGACATTGTTAGTTTAGAAGAATTTTTAAATGAAGAACCCGGGACTTCTTTAAAAAGTAAAGAAAACACAGTAAATAAGAATTTTGAAAGTATTAACACTGAAAACTATTTTCAGAAAATGAAGAAAACTAAACAAGTTATGAAATCACTATTCATGAAAAATCCGACTTTGTTATTCAATGGTGCTAATATCAATGAAATAAAAGGATATGGTTCTAATATTCAAAATGGTCATTAAACTATGTTTGTATATATTAAAGCAAATTTTTTTATACAAACCAATACTATTTTTAATGAACTATGTTAAAAAATTTGTTAATTTATTAATAATAATTGAGTAATAGAAGCTTCAAGAATCGATAGAAAAACTAAAAATAAATTTTGAAGGAATTTAACATATTTATAATTGTAAAAAAGATTCTCGTATTTAGAATGATTTATTAATAGATATAAGAAAATAAATGATTTTTTAAGAATTACAAGTTTTTATGTGTTCTCATGTATAAACACTAGAAAAACAAAAAAGAACCTTTTTCTCCACACGGCGCGTAAAGTGCGTACTGTACGCCCTGCGGGCGAAAGACAGCCTACGCATTTTACGCTCCTCTTGGAGAAAAGTTGTATATGCACCACGGGAGTAAGTAAAGAATCCCTCAGATCGCATATTTGTCACCCGAGCCGAAGGCTCGGGTGACAATTATATGCGATCTGGGACATTCTTTACTTTTACTCCCTAGGTGCATAATGTACTATTATTATGATTTCAATTTGTGATATGGCAGTAATTATAACATAAATTTTCAGTAATACAGGTTTACATTATTTCTTATTTAAAATATGTGTTTGGTAGTCTCAGAATTTTATCTATAAAATTTCTACATTTATAAAAAGTCTCATTATTTTGTTTCATTAGTACTTAAAGGTGAAATGAATAAAAATAATTTTTTATAGTAAAAAAATTAAATATTATATAACAGAACTGCATTAACTACAACAGTAATTAAAATTGTTCAAAATACTTTCAATACCATATACTTTTCCAAACTGAGTACAATGAAATTCTTTAATGACTAATAATACCTATTTTATTTGAAAATTTTTTAAAATTTTAATCAAAAGTTGGCAGTAACATCTTTTTTAATTTTATTTTAATTGTATTAAATAATAAAATAATGTGATTTTCAGTATGAGTAAAAAATTTTGATATTTTTATAATTTAGTCTGAAAAACAGATATCTGAGTCTGTTGCTAGAGCTAATGTTCTGGCTTTATACATTTGTTTATATTTTTTTGTCCTTTCTTTCTCTTTCCTTAATGCTTTTCTTATTTTCAATACTCGAAGGCGTATTTTCTCCATTTCTTTCTTCATTTTTTCAATTTCTGTTGTATCCACACTCGTCAACTTGTTAGCATAAATAAACCTTTTATGTTTCAAAGAAGCTTTAGCATTGCATTGAGGACATTTTTTGGCAAATTCATTATTTGAATTTAACCACTGTTTAATACATTTATAACCAAAGAGGTGACCACAACGTAAAGAACATAATCTGTGCTCCCCTGTACTTGACCAAGCACCTAAACAGATTGGGCACTTCTGGGAAGGATCAACACTTTCAGCTACATCAGATTGCTCAGCTTCTTCATCAAGTCTAATTTTCTTGGACTCTAAAATGCACAATGAGTATTGTAGAATCATTTAATTTTTTATATTAAGCTAACGAGTTGATAATTTTTTATAATAAAAGTAAAAATTTTATATGCGTATAATATAGTTTTAAAAAATTACTAGGTTCAATTTCTTCCTCTTCAAATTCTTGTTCCGAATCTGTTTGTACTGAATTTGATGATATATCATTTTCAAAAGTGCTATCATGAATAACTGAATAACCTTCTCCAGATAACCCAGACTCATGATCTTCATAATCGCTGTCAATTACACTGGTATCCATATCTGTTGTAAAGGAAATTTCTGAAGCATCTTCCTCATGATGGATAGAGTTACTGTCATTGTCAAAGTCATTATTAAATTCATCATCATCAATATCATTAACAATAAATGAAGAAATACTGTAATGAGAATTTTATACAATTTGAAAAATAGTACATAAGTTTTTGTTGAAAATTAAAAACAAAGGATTTTACCTGTAATCGAAAGGAGAATCCATGACGATATATTCGTAATGTTGAGTTTTGATAGTAACGAAAGAAATCTTCGTTTTTTGAAAAGAAATAAACACTAAAAAATTTTGTTTGCTACTTAATACTTAACGATTAAATAAAAGAATATTACGTCTATTTAAAAACCAACAAATAAAGGACATAACCTCTTTAAAATTGTATTGTTTATAAAAGTGAAGTTGCCGCGACGCGGCACATCAAAATGGAATGTAGGAGTGATTAAACGAGTTTTATGCAAATACTTCTAAAAAGTAGAGTAAAAAATTAACTAAATTATTTTGTCAATAAAGAAAACACATTATAATGTTACATTTTAAAAAAAAAACGCTACTGTATATAAATAAAAACAGTAAGAGTGAACACATTCATTATCATATCATTGCTGTCAAAGTATATCCACTCTTTATTGCCATAGTAACGGTTTTAAATTTTTCTTTGGAATAAGTGCAATCCATAAATATATATAGCATATATAGGTGTTTTTGAAATTTGAAAGAAAATATATTACAAAATAAAAAATTTTAGATGTTTAAATTTGTTTTTATTTTTTAACATTAATAATTATTCTAAGGTTTCAGAAAATATTAAATTAAATGAATAATTTTAATAGGGCGAATTTCAAAGTAGAAGTAACTTGATTTTTCTTTTTTTATTAAAATAAATCAAAATTTAATAAATAATTCTAATCTATTTACATATTTATATTCACGCAATATTGGTATAAATTTTAACAACTTCTTCAACGCCGCTTAATCTATCATACAATTTGCTAACCACTTCCATTTCTTCATCAGTTAATGTGACACACATTTTTGGTATGTATTCAATATCAGCTTGAATAATTTTATAATTTAATGCTTCCAATTTATTTCTTATTCTGAATAGTTCATTAGCATAACATGTAAACTGTAATTAAATATTTAAAAATGTAATTTTAATAATTTTTGAATAACTATATTTTTTGGATAAAATTTCCAAACCTGAAAGAATTCTTTGTCATTTTCCTTTAACCTCTCTGCCTCTTCAGCACCTACTTCAATTGCATCTTCTAAGGCTGTGTCAATATCACGATCCCCAATTTCTGTTAAAATAATGCCCTTTTCCTCATACATGCTTTGGACTGGGGTTTCAGAGGGTCCAAAACTGAAAAACAGATTATATAATTAAAATTAGTTAATTCAACAAAATTATTATAAAAATAATTTTTGTATTAAAAAAATGAATTTAAATAAAATAAAAAATTTTTATTGTTTAAATAAGTCATAAAGAATATAATGTCAAGTATATAAAATAAAATAAATAGCAATACTAATACTAGCAGTACTAATACTACTATCATATTATGCTATATATTTAAAAAATTATACTTAATTAAAAATTCACCAATTAAACCATTAGTAAATATAAAAAAGCAACTTTTAATTTAAGCTTACTTTGCTTTTTTGAGGTGATTATTTAATGAATTTCGACAACGAGGAATACTGTCACTTAACACTTGGATTAAAACTATACAACCTGATGGTCCCCTGGTTTCAAAAACACCTACATTAACACCAACTTTTGATTTTTGTGCTTTTTCAAGAAAATTTTTTAACGTGGCTATTGGCAATGATTTTTCTTTTGCTTGTTCAATTATTCTCGCAAGTCGTACATTATCATCTGGTTTAGCACTTTTACCTTCTGTAATAATGAACTTCAATTAACTGAATGAAATAAGAAAATTAAAATAAAAAAAAATGAAAAATAAGAATATTATACATTTTTATTTGCTAAATTTATTATAGAAATATTTGTAGGGAATATCAATTTAGTTATTTAACAATATTAATATTTTATGAAGTACTTACCTGCTATTGCTATTTTCATTTTTTGAATATAACTTTGCAGAGCTGCTGACTTTTCCATGTCTTTTTCCATTTTTGTATGCCTTATATTCGCCCATTTGCTGTGACCAGCAAATCTTTTGCATTCTGTGAAATTTACAAAGTTTCTATGACGTAACGCAAATTTTATTAAACAACTCATTTTTGAAAACACAAAGTTAACCTACAGTACAAAATTTGACAATTTCATGCTAGTTTTCAGGTTAGAGTTTAGCCGATTCTGTAACATGTTTATCAGTTTCGGAGTTCGGACTTCGGAGCTACAGATTTCTAGATGTCGCTCCAATAGGGAATATTAAAATTAAATTACGAATTACGATGGAAATTGTAGGGTAAATACCTAACTTGGATAAAAAAAACAATAAAAATCACAATCTCAACATACTTAATTCGATTTATTAGGAGAATAAAAATCGTTTCAATTTTATTACAAATCGTTATAAAAACTATTTACAGGTATGTACACCATAAGAGTCAAAGACAATACTTTTATGTAATTATAACTTAACATTGATTGGCACAAATAGAAGTAAAATAAATGCATTTGCACCCTAACCTGTAGGGCAAGTCTTAATACCGCTTTTTCTCAAAACCTTAGAGCCAAATTTCATATTTTGATATTTTATTAAGAACATAATATTTTTTTATTTTGATCTAGTGTTTGAGACCATTTCTGAAACAAGTAAAAGATAACATTTTAATAAATGCCACGAAAGTTTTAATAAAAGATAATAAATGATTCTTACTTTTTTTGAAAGCCAAACATATTTAGTAAGCTTTGTTGACCCTGAATGGTTGCAGTCTTTTTTGAGTTACTCCTATTACCACGGCGAGATGAAGATCCTTGCTATTAAGAAATAAAAAAAAAAATAATAAAAAAAAAGAAATATATTCAAAGTTAATTATTATTAACATTATTATATAAAAACCTAATATTATATAAAAACTAGTTCATTTACAAAATTATTGAATTCATAAATTGTAATAAATTATTATAATAGAAAGTTAATTACCGATGATTGAGACAGTCTTGAGTTACTTTGTCCAAAACTATTATCTCTTTTCAGTCTTTTTTCTGAGGCTGGACTTTCATACATAAACAAACTTGATTTGGTCTCTGAGAAGATTTCCCGCGTTATTGTGAAATCCATTTCTTGTTCTCCATTTATTACTATTTTTTCATCCATTTTAAGTTCTTCATGGAATTCTTCTTTTAAGACAGTACTGTTTGGTTCAGCATTATTATCCAGAACATGAAGGGGTTCTTTTTCAATGAGAGAGTCATCACAACTCATTGCTGAAGTATTTACATCTCCACCATCACTGGACCCTTTGTACCCACTGTCTTTGTCAATTTCTTCATCTTCTTTCATAAACTTGAAAAGCAGAAAAATTCAGTAAATTAAAATAATAAATTAATCTCAAATATTATGAAAAAAAAAAAAAAAAAAAAAAAAAAATGTCCTTACCACTTCATCTTCAAAAGCTTCAGTCTCAGGAATGATTACATTTTGTTTAGGAAAGTTCACGTTTTCCTTATAATCCTCTTCGTCAATATTTACAGCCATGGATTCAGCAACATCCATTGACTCCTCTTCCTTAGCTTCAGTTTTAGATCCTGTGGCAAAGAACTTGCTCTGTGCTACAGCTGTCTCATCTATCACAGTTGGTCTGAGTCGACTCTTGACTGGGAGTCTCCTTCTTACCCTTTGCAAAAGACTTGGTGACGTTTCACTAGGTTTCTTGAATGGGTTAGACCTTCTAACTAATATAGGTGATGTTTGTTCATTTGGCAAAGAAATATTTAGGTTTGATTTAGTTGGAATTGGGTTGATTGTTTCAGTAGATTCTTTTGGTTCTTCTTTGTACATTTGTATTATTTCATCCATAGACTCCAATTCATATTCTGAAAAAAAAAAAATTTATTTAATGATAAAAAAGAATATACTATTACATTTAATCAATAATCAATAATAGATTAAAGGTTTTGTAACAATAACTAGATGATTGGTATGTAATATCGTAAGATTAGCATTGAAAACCGGAGCAGAAAGGTCACCAGTTAAATTTTCGCGCCATTCTAGGTATTTCACGTGAGTCACGTGACACCTGACAACGGCGCTGACCCTTCCATCATGGCGCTGACGTGCACTTTTCGATTCCTCGAACAGATAAGATCGCATCGAGGCCGTCGAGAGTGCGAGACGTACGAGAGAAAATCAGAAAACCTACACGAACAAGTCGACAACATGGCGGCGCGTGCTCTGCCATAGACAGCCTTCACTACGCCACAGTAACACCAGTCTAATTGCGGTTGCGATACATTTGCCAAATTCTCAGATATACAATTATCTTCTCAGCATCTGTACAGTCATCATTTTGTCGCTAAATCTTGAAAAAGTGCATCGACGTGGTCTCGGGAATATCCCGAGTCGTCGAAGTGAGGGTGAAAGGATTCGAGAACAAGGCGCATGTCATCGAAGGCGGGCTAACGAGCGCGCTTATTAAAACGAGGTTATGGTCTCCTGTCGCTCCTGCGGACGAAACATCGCGTCCGGTGTGATTCGATGCGCCAAGTGTAGCACACCTTTTCACTTGTCCTGCTCGCATAGGTACAAAATCTCGCCCGAGGGCATCTTCACCGTTTGCTGTGGCCCGAACCAGTCACCATTCACCAACAACTATCCAATGCGCACCCGTAGAAACAACAAGCGACGACAACAACAGCAACTGCAGCAGCAGCAGCAGCAGCAAGAGTCCAACGTTAATAATCAGAATAACATCAACAATTTGAACAACGTCAATAACTTGAACAACGTCAATAACTTGAACAACCTCAACAACTTGAATAACGGTAACAATAGTAACAACGGCAACAACAACAATAGCGGCATACCGATAGCCGCTGCCACTAGTAGCCAGGACGATAATATGCGATATGGGAAAGTCATGAAGCTGGAAAGTATGGGAATTTGCGAGAAGCCCCTCGCTGACTACAACAGCAATGAGGATGAGGTAAGTTATGAACCAGTGGCATGCAATGCTGCTGTTTTCTTTTTTTTTCTTTTTTAATTTTTTTCAAGATCTAACATAAACCATTGGTTCTCTTTCATTATATAGATACAGATTATTGAAGAAGAGTACACAAATATTGAAATCATCGAAGAAAATGTAAACCAATATGAAGACAATGGTAATGATGTAATATTAGAAGAAGATGTAAATATTTTGACACCAAACCACAATCCAGTCATAATAAACGAGATTCCAATTACAAATAATGATAACAATAGCAGTAGTGATAAAGTTACATTAGAAACTGTGTGGCAAGGCATATCTTCCCTTCAAACGTCAATTTCCAGTATTTCAAGTTCATTAGATACAGTCTCCACACAGTTAAATACCTTTGATCCCCGAATAAATGAATTGGAATCATCTATGAATACAATAAAAAGCAAAACCCTTAATTTTGAGAATGTGCAAAATGATGTAAGTGGTTTAAGAGAAGATCTTACACGTATTGCAAATGAATTGGAGAATTTAAAATCTAAATCAACGAACGATCAAACTGTGGGAATCTCGGAAATCATGGTTGAGTTGAAAGAGCGAGACATGAAGTCAAGGAATCTAATCATTTATAATGTACCCGAAGATAACTTAAGAATATCACAAGATTACTCAACTGTAGAAGATATTAATAAATTCAATGAGCTAGTGGCTGCAAGAGACGCTTCGCGAGCCCGCGAAATTTTGGGAAATATTCCTAATATTGATTTAGATGAAATGGACACGAGAAGACTTGGACGATCAAATCCTAATATTTGTCGTCCCTTAAGAGTTAGTCTTTCCTGCAAAGAAGATGTAATCACAGTAATGAAAAACAGAAGATTCGTTGAAAAACAATATACTGTCAAGACAGATTTGACTAAATTTCAACAGAGGAAAATAAAAGAGCTCAAAGAGGAGCTTGATAAGATTAATTTAAACAAAGAAAATCCATCTATGACCATTAAATTTGTTAATGGTGAACCTAAGCTTATGCCGATAAGAAGAGAGTTTCAAAAATTTGAATAAGATTCATAATTATTATCAAATTAGACAAATCCAGTTAGAAGCTTGTTTTTGTTTGAATGATCATTAATGTGTTCGTAGGATTTATAAAATTCTAAAATAATAATTTGCTTTATATTGATCGATAAGTATCTCGACATGATTATAAAAATGTATGAAACGTTCTATTTGTAAACAACTGAGAAACAAAGCTCAGACAATACCAAACACTTTTTTTCTTTTATAAAAATGTAAAATTTTTCTTATTTTGTTTTTTTTTCTAAATACATAAACATTTAATTTAATTAAAATATAAGTTTATTACTTAAAGTATTTATAAATATTCAGTTTGAAGAAAAGGGAATACTTATATGTAAACAATGTACTCCTTTTGTTAAAAGTAAGATAAAATCATAATATTTGATAAAAAGAAAGACTGTGACATGGATGTTAATTTCATGCATGTTTAATTGTGTGTAAGAGAAAAATCACGTCATGTAGTATAAAACATTGATTAATAATGTGTATGTAATTAAATAGGAAGAATATCATTAATTACTTATCTCATGATTTCAATTTTTTAGTTTTTTATAGTGTATTAATAAAGTATTTTAATATCAATTTCTCATATTTAGAATACTGTGCATTAGAAAGTATAAGCTGGATAATTTACTTTTAGTTTTAGGAATAAATCCAATAATTTTTAGGGAGCCTCAGATACAAAATTCTGTTATTTTATCTTCATTTTTACATCTCAAACATAAGTACTTTAAAATGTTATTTTAAATTCAATTAACTACAAATGTTTTATACAATATGACTATAATATTACAAACAGTTTTACATTCAGTGTATATTGCAATTAAATTTTTTTTTTTAAAGTAGATTACTTTTTTAAAATTCATAAATTAAGGGAGGTGTTAAAATATGTTTTTTAAAATACAAAAATATCCTAGGTATCAGTCATCAGTTAAGTATTCAATGGGATAGGGTACTACTACACGGCTGTAAATGTTTTTTGTATTAAAATATGAGTATAGATGGTTCTTGGAAACAGTTTATAAATTAAATTAAACTATTTTGAAAATTAGTACAAGACGTAGTATTTATAGTATTTTTAAAAACAAGCATGTTTTTAAAACAAAATAATTTCTTTAATATATACAATTTTGTTTTTATTCATAGCCTCTGCTTTAAAAAATATTATAGCAATAGATTATTCGTTTTAGATGTAAAATTCACGATTTTCGTTTTATGTGGTTTTAAATAAATCAGTAAAACTAATATGCATTATAATTATGTATAAATTTTCTTAAATTCCCATTATTTTAATTCCTAAACTCTTTTCTTAAACAATTTCCTAAACAACTTTTCTTCTTAATTCTTAATTATAACGTTTCTAATTATATTTAAATTTACTTTAATATGAATTATTAAAATGTAAAAAGTTAACTTACCCTCAAAAGTTCGTTTTCTCGGTGTCAATTGCTTCAAAGCATCTGTTTTCAGCGTCACGACTTGACCGCGAGTACTTGCAATCGTTGCTGGCAATTGCTTCTCTTTATTTGGGGTGACAGTTTTAGATTTCGTCTCTTTTACCGCTTTAATCTTGAAATTGCTCGACCAAATACTCGTGTGTTTCGCCACGGCTGTCTCGCTCCAGGCTGAACGTAGCTTACGAGGCTTTAAACAAAAGTACAATTTCAATTAATTTTTCCTTCACTTCCTTTTTTATGAAATAAAGTATATTCACTTTATCAGGATCGTAGTTATGGAGCTTTTCCATACTGAATGGATCACAATTGCCAAGTGCCAGTTGCCAAGCGAGCTGCGGATCGACTTCAGTTCCAGCGTGCTGGAGCTGCTCCGGAGTTACTTCCGAAGTCGGTGGATTGAGGCGCACCTGTTTGCGCGTCAACGGGCAGTAGACGAGCTGGTGCTTGAACGTAACCAGCGCTCGCATGAAATTGTCTCTATACTCTTTTGTCACCGCAAGCGATTTCATATTCAGGGTCGAGGCCAGCCTCTGTAGCGCCTGCAAATATTTTACGATTTGATTTTTTGTATCTTTGTGAGATTTTTCGTTGTGAAAGAACTTACGTTGTAAATATCGTCATCGGTATTTTTAACAATGAATTTACAAGCTTTTCCCAATCCTATGCCAGGTAGGGAAGCCAGATAATCACAGCCAGAAAGAATGCACATATAACGAAATTTGTCTATATGGAAGTTGTTGAGTCCAAGTCCCATTGCTAAATGAAGACGATCTTGTTCAACTAGAACTCCATATCCATACAGATCCATTTTGAAAAATATCTAGAAAATAATGGTTTTGTTAATGTAATTTGAACTATTAGAAAAATTATGAAGAAATTTGTAGAAACTATAGCATTAGTAACAAAGAAATTTATACCTTAGTACAACCAAACAAAGTAAGATCACTGTCTTCAGTAATTATAACATCAGCAATTCCGGATATATTGAGGTAAGCAAGTTGAGCATCTGCCTCATAGGGAGCAACAATGCAATCCACATTGTGAGCTTGACATTCTTTGATTACTTCCAGAGCCATTTTATGGCTAACATCTAGAGATCTTCTTAGAAGATTCTTTCCCTCATATATTTTGCCCATTTTCATTAAATCAGCTGCTCTTTTTCTATTGCTATTTCTTGATCTTTAGAGAAAAATTAAAAATTATTACTTACTTTTGATCTTTTGGAATTATTTCTAAATTGGATGTAAATAGAAACTTACTCCCTCCTTTTTACTTCAGTTTCTGCTTTAGCTGGGAGATGCCTCCCATCAAAAACTAATATTGGCTTTATTTTGTGACCAAGTAACATATTAACAAATTTCATACAATATTTTACATACCTAAAACAGATCAAGTAACAAATTGTATATAATTTTAAATTCATATTAAATTTTATTTTGCCTTAGTTGCATTCATAATAGAAGAACTTACGCATCAGTAGGCTGACCCATTATAATTTTATCAGCACAAGAAAAGGCTCCTTTGTGCAGCCAACAGTATGTGTCAATTGCTACAGTTTTCCCAGAAAATTCTGAAATGCTAGTTTTCTTTGAGGACTTTTCCAAAAACGGAAGGAGGCCTGTAATACCCATCTAGAAGGCAAAATAACAGATAACATATCACTAATAATTGCAAAATAAAAAATTTATGATTTTACAATTAGTTGACATCTGTTTTTTCATAAAAATAAAAAGAATTTAAAACAGAAACTAATAACAATATAAGACAGACATCGAAAATTTAAATGAAATAACTAGACCAATTAGGGGTTTAATAGATAAATTCAAAAATCAATAATTTTTTTGTTACATAAAGCATTAAAAACATGCTTATTCATTGTCATGCATGCTATTTCCGTACAAATACTAAATAATAGCAATCAATGAAAACAAATGTAAACAATCATCAAAAAAACATACCTTTTCTTCGTATTTTGCTCCAAAGTCAAAAACAAGCAATATTTTATAACCTCAATGAAAACACACCCAACTGTTGATATAAAATTCTCAGCAGTTCGGCGCAGGTACCACGAAAATGGGCGAAAACGAGGAGCATCTCCGTCTCATGAAAAATCCGACGCGCTTCTCCTTTTGGCTCGCGAAAACCGTATAGGTCGTCGGGGTCGCGAAGCCGAGGCCTGCTAAACATCGGCGCCATGGGAGAAAAGCGCGCGAATCCGTTATAATAATTAATCGCGCGCGCGCGCGCAGGGCGCTGACGGTCATGAACACGCGTGACGGTCGCGTACATAGATTTACATCTTTGCATTCGTGATATATATGAGAGCATTTATAGCGTGTGCGAAATATATAACGTAGCAAGCTAGGGCTAGCAGGTTGAAGATTGATGAGTAGAGTGTTTTGGATACGGGTTAAGTTAGGCCCGAGCGAGTTTATTTAAAATTTTGCGAGATCGCAATATAACGTTCGTCGTGCGCGACTAAAAAATAGAGATCAGAAAGTCTACTACGAAAACATGGAGGAGGTGAGAGATCGTCTGGTCGAGGGTGAGGAGGAAGTCCAGAGGATAGAGGATGAGAACTGTTTGGCAGAGCAGGACAAACAGTTCAAGGAGCTGCAGAAGAAGCTCATTAATTTGAAAGGTTAATTTTTCCCTTTGGGTTCATTGTTTCATATGAGCTTTCACGTTATTGACGATATTTTCTGGTTGCAGAGGAGAATAAGAGGCAGATGGACATTATTATTAACAATCTTGATGAGCTGATAGCCAACAAAGCCTTAATTGAGAAGACCCTCGATGAGATTGATGATCAGAGTGACATACTTGTACCTGAGTTAAAGAACTTGTATGTACAAAGTATAAACTTTTAATATCTGTACTAGCCATTTTAATACATTTTTATATATATCGTAGGTCAATTGTGGATGTTCTAACTACCCTCACAGGGGCCAAAAACGAGAATCAAACATCACAGCTTGATATATCTGATAAAGACCAACAAAATAATGTATGATACACATTAAATTCCACAGTGCATAATTATTTTTAATCAGATAATATTTAGCTACATAAATCTTTTGTAATTACAGTCACCTGCATCAAAGAGCAAAACAGATGAAAACTCAAAAGAAAGTTCTACAGATGATAAAACTAATGTTAATCAAGAGGAAAATGATTCAGAGAAGGATGCTTTGAATGATAGTGGTTCATTTCAAGAATTATGTGATCAATACATAGGTAATTTAGAATCATGCCTGAGATAATAATGTTTTACGAATTTATATTAAATTTATTTTACTTTTTTAGATAAAATTAAAATCCCTCCAATAGATTTGAACTTTGAAACTTTCAGTAAGTAATAAAATTTTACCTATAAATAAAAAAATAGATACTTATTTTCCATATTATGATTTTTCAGCTACACAAAAGCCTGATGATTAAATGTCTATAAAACTAACTGCCAGCTGTTACATAAATAGTGTATACAACATTTTTAAACATTTTATCAAAGTGATTAATTTATTTTTTATACATTTTGTACTAAATAAATCTCTAAAAATCTAACATTTATAAATGTAGATACCAGTAACTATGTATATTAAAGTATTTTGTATTTTACAATTTTTATCTTGTTTAATCGATCATTTTATTAGATGTTTTAAAATATTCAATATTTTTTTAAATTATCAGTTGACAATCCTATTAGATATTTTTATACATTAAAAAAAAAGCATAATATTAACAGGCAAATCATATATTTGTAAAATTTTGTAAAAAGGAAAATAAATGTCCACCATTAAACTTCATCCAAAGCAAGGTAAATTATATTTATAGATCTCAAGGTTAGAAACCTTACTATAAGGTAAGATAAAAATTTATAAATAATTAATGAAATTTTAATTAGATTTTATTTTCACATAAAAAAGTAACAATTCATTTTATTCTGTACTTATCAGCTAGTAGAAAAAGCAAAGTCTTTTGCACCTTCCAACTTATTATCTAATTCCCACTTTAACAAAACAAGATGTGGATCTACAATATCCTGAAAAATTATTTTTTAATTTAATTTATCTTTTATTAATATTTTTTTCAGTTATCTTAAAGTACCTTCAAATTACCTTAAAATGAGTTGTGTGTTGGATACTTGATGGCACTTCTGAAATGTTGGATCGCCCTTCTAGATTAAGTCTACTTTCAATTTGACTAAATACATCTTTTTCTGGCATTTCATTTAATTCATGTACATGAAGTGACAGGCTTTTTCTGAAAATTCGTTATTATTTACATTATTTGTTCTAATTAAATTAATTTTATCAATTGTACCTGGCTAACTCAATCTTTTCAGCTGCTATTTTGCTTTCTCTTTCAGTTAACAACTCCTGTTGTTTTTGCAATTGATTAAATTTTTCCTTGTATCGCTCTTCAATAAAGTGTGCTTGTTTCAAAGCCTGCATTCCTTCTTCTCTTTTAGCTACTGCTGACTGATTTTTAAAATTAATTTTTGTATTATTCATGTAAAGTCTAAGTTAAAAAGAAATGATTCTTTAAACTAGTTACTTTACAAACCTGTGTAAATTCTTGTAGTTCTTTAGCTTTTAGTATAAGATGATTTTCCTTTTCTTTAATGGCATTTTTCTGCATTTCCAGTTCATTTAGCTTATCTTGCCACTTCAGTCTTTCTTGATTGGCACTTGCTGCAGCTTCCTGAGCAGCTCTTATCGTTGCCTCTAACTTTATAAAGTATTCTCGTATATTTATCAATAATCAGATAATAAATTGTGTATTATTTAGTTCTTGCACTTACTTCTATTTTAGCAGACTCATCAACTCCAATTTTTACTCTATTAAAAATTTGTAACTTTCCCCTTTCTGAAGCTACAGCTAGCCTTTCTTGGGCAAGCCACTCTAATTGTCTATCTTCTTCTTTTGCCCATGCATCTCTCATTGATTGTAATCTCTCACGTTCCCATTTAGTCTGTTCAATAAAAATTTCTCTATCTCTCAGAAGGGCCTTTTCTTTTGATTTGAGAATTTCTTCGCTTTGTTTGAAACAAGTGTTTTGTTTATGGAATTCTTTTATTAATTCAGTAGTATCTGATTCAAGTTTTTGAACAGTTAATAATAGTTTTTGTTTCTCATCAACAAATGCATCTTTTTGTTTCTCAAGTAACTCCTTCAAATCTGCAGAGTAAAAACTTATATAGTAAATATATCGAAATATATACTCAAGTATGATTGAAATTTACTAACATTCTATATTTTTCTCTTGAACTGATAAATGGTTATTTTGAGTCTCAATAAAGCTATTGTCTCTGGTTTCAAATCTTTTTTGCAATTCTTCAAGATTTTCTATAATTACTTGCGATTTATTCAATACGTTTTCGACGTTTATACCATCAACTCTCATTATTTCAATTGCTTGACGTTCAGATTCCTTAGACTTTGTTATCCTTTCAATTGTTTCAATCTGCTCCTTTTGAAGAATTTCTAAACTTCTATAATGACGTTCGCGAATTTCGTGAACGAGTTTATCATTTTCTTCCTAAAATTTAATTAATTATGAATAGCAAGTTTATCCAGTAAAATATATAAATTTTAATTTAGATTTTACCCTGAGTACTTCCTTTTCCTCTTTGTGTGTTCTTTCCTTTTCAGCCAATTCTTCTTTCAGCTTTTCAATCTTTACTTTGTAATCTGTTTCAAGGCATTCTATATCATCCTGCATTCTTTTCTCCATGTGGACCATTGCTTCTTCAAGAAATTGAATTTGCTTTCTGAATTTACAACAAATTAAATAGTTATGAAATCAATTTAATAATTACGTTTGAATAAAAACTATAATTTACTTATAGGAATCCTCAAGTATAGATATTTCTCTTTCATGTTTTTCTCTCAAACTGTCCAAAGTGTTTTCCAAGTAAAGCTTTTCCAATTGAACCTTTTGTACTAGACTCTCTGATTCCACCTTACTTTCTTCATGCTCCAAAGAATCCATTTTCATTTCTTTGGTCCTTGCAAAGGGCAGTGAAGATATTGCAGTTGGCTGAGCTGTTAGTGTCTAATAACTTTTCCTGTTAAC
This sequence comes from Torymus flavipes, assembly GCA_030522905.1. Classification (NCBI taxonomy): domain Eukaryota; kingdom Metazoa; phylum Arthropoda; class Insecta; order Hymenoptera; family Torymidae; genus Torymus; species Torymus flavipes. The sequence goes on along the minus strand of JAPYZO010000180.1, from coordinate 16,582 downwards.
TTCACATCATACAAAATAAAATATTTTTATACAACATTTTTTTTCTTACTTGTATGTAAGCATCTATCCTATCTTGCTGCGCCTTCATTTGGGCTTCAATCACACTTTGCCTCTCAATTTGCCTAGAAATAAGCATGTTGAACTGCTTCTCCTGCTCAGACAATTTAACTTTCTGCATTTCTAAGAGGTAATTCAACTTATCACCCTGCTGAGACATGGCTGCTGCTGTCCTCAGTTCATGTTCCTGCTGCTGCATGTTTATCATTGCTGCCTGCTGATCAAATTCCATGCCCAGCATTTTTGTTACCAGATTTTGGTCAACATTTCCTATCCCTAGTTGTGTAATGGAATTTATTTATTAGTCTTCTTAAGGTTGTTAGATATTTGAAGTTTTGTTACCAGTCATTGATGAAATAATTGGGACAGTCACTGATGTTGTAATGATAGATGGATCTGTCAAAGCTGACGAAGTTTTACTCAAAGTTTCAGCAGATTTCATGCTAGATAGAACTTCACTTTGGGTAGTTTTTTCTGTTTCTTGCTTTGGCTCTTTTGGAACTTTTGGACCTCCAAGCCATTCTGGTAGATCTTCAATAACTGGAGATTTGAATGCTACTTCTGCAGCTGGTGTCTGAATTTTCTTCTCTTCAGCCTTTGGTGGATCATCAATCTAAAGTGAATATTTATAAATTATTTTTCATTCAAACAAAAATATTAAATCACCTGTATTTGAAGTTACCTGCCAACTAGAAGATGCTGATAAAAGACCTAAAGGATCATTTTGTACTGTTGAAGCTCTTCTACCCCTCCTTGGCTGTATTTCCCTTTGTCCACCTAATGAAAGTCCAGTTGCACTTGAAGTCTTACTTGTGCTCTCAGTTCCCAAGCCTATTTACAATTATTACAAATATATTTCAATTCGCCGAATTTTTTTTCAAAATAAAAGTATCTCACCAGTAAGAGATTCTCCCGGACTCGGGCGGGTCGCAGGCACGTCGAAGTTGAATGTATCTTTCTTCCTTCTCGTATCGAGCAGTGGACTAGATTTCGGCCTAGTGCCGAACAAATCTTCCATCAGCGAAGACTTTTTCGCTTGATTGGGTGCGGCCGGCGCTTTCGTCTTTGCCGGCAAATTGGAGATTACATCGTCGTCGTCGAAAATCGATTTCATTTTTGGTGCGCTTATCGGTGCTGGATTTTCTGGCTTCGAAGCAACTGGATCATTGGCTGGTGTTCTGAGGTAGGTAGGTAGTTCGGGTTCTTTTGGTGCTGTTACTTGTGCTTGGGCTCTAGGTTTATCTACTGTATCTACGGGGTTTTTGGCAGGAAGTACTGGCGATTTTGGCGCGACCTCTTCGATATCTTTTGCTTCAGAATCTTTAGCGGGGGTAGAATTTTCGTCATCATAATTTATGCCAAATAAATCTGCTATTTTGCTGTCTTTGACAACAGCTGTAGGGGTTTCTTTCAGAGATTCTTGGAAGTCTTCATCATCAGAGAAATTTAATTCTCCAGGAGGATCACTATTTTCAAAATCTAAAAATTCCATTTTTAATCAATAACAAAGAATGAAAATAAAATACGAATTTATACCAATAGAAAATTCTACCTTTAAACATTACTCTCTTTTTTGGTTCAATCTCTTTTTCTTTAACATTTTTACCAAACAACAGGTCATCCAAGTCATCCATTGCATTCGGGCCCTTAAAAATCATCAAAATTATCATTAAAAATCTCTAAAACCTAATATTTCCAATTAAAAAAAATAATAATAAAAATAATAATTATAAATAATCTAAAAATTATTAAAAAATTATTCAAACACAAATTCTCTGTACCCTAAAAAACTAAAACTTTGTTAACAACAAATTCAATTATTGTCCATTTGGAGCAGTCTTATTATTAAAACAAAACGCTAACGCTATATCAAAGCATAGGTATCAAACCGCGCATCTCTTACAGAAAAATCCAGCAAGCCCTCTCAACTACTCATCGTCGTGAATCGCGCAGCTATTCCAGAACCAGCCTCCATCTCGTTTCGCCATCTTTCTCACTTATCCGTGCCTTTAATTAAAAAACCTGCTCACGGGTTTAAATGGCCCTGCGGCGCATCATATATATCGAAACGACGACTCCGTTTTCTCGTTTTGTTTTGAATTCATCGCGAGGCCGCTCAGCTGACGGTTGCCCTGACAACCGAGCCCTTGTTTTCCCATTGGTTCCTCAAGTGTCACGTGACGAGTGCTCCAAAATGACGTGGCAGAAGTGGGTAAATAAATCATAACCTAGCTCGCAGAAGGGCGTCGTCGTCGTCGTCGTCGTTGTCGTCGTCGTCGTCAAAGAGGTGCATCAGTGTTTGTGTACTTGGATTTCTGTCTCGGGGACGATGGGAGACATTTCGTTCTCCGGGCGGGCGTACGCCAAGATCATCCTCCACGCCGCCAAGTATCCGCACTGCGGGATCAATGGATTACTCTTGGGAAAGCTGAGCAGCGGCAAGTCCGCGGGCGAGCTCCAGATCGTCGACGCGGTGCCGCTGTTCCATGTGTGTCTCCATGTGTCGCCCATGTCCGAGGTCGCCTTGACGATGGTTAGTCCCGTTTGGCTTTGTTTTCGTGGTGTTCAAGGGGTATAGGTTGAGAGTTTATGCGAAAGGCTTGATTTAGCTTGATATGGCTAACCTCATAGAGACTGTGAGGTCACTGCTGTCACTTCTATGGGATTTTTTTTAGACATTGTTTATATTTTTCTCTCAAAGCAGTCTGATACTTTTTATGTGGTGTAATAAAGTATCATCAATTTCTTGCCTGCTTTTTTATAATATTTTGTGTTTTCTAAACAGTTTAGTCATTTTATGAATTATTTATGAATCTATGAATTATTTTTGTTAGTCATTGATTGTGTTTCAGAGTAAGATAAGTTTGAATCTTTTTTTTTTTAAATAATTGTTTTCAATAATAAATAACTGTTTTAAATAGTAGTTAATAATTTTAATTTCTAACTTTGTAGGTCGAACAGTTTGCTACTAATCAAGGTTTAGTCATAGCAGGTTATTACTTGGCTAATGAAAACATCAATGACATTAGGTATAACATACTTAAATTATTTAATTATTCATTCAAAAATGTTCTGTTTCTATTAATAGTTTTCATTCATTTTATAGTACTGACAAACCTGCACACAGAGGTATTTCAGAGAAAATCGCTGAAAACTTCAATCATGCAGTTATTGCAGTAGTTGATAATAAAGAAATGACTATTGGCATGAATACAAATCCCTTAAGAATTTCACAGTATTCAGATGGAAAATGGAAACTCAGGGACAAGTCTAGGCAAGTTATTTTAATTTATTATATTCAATTGTTTTAACAATACAATTAATTGTTTTCACTTGTTTTATATGTAAGAGTTAAAATAAAAATCAAATATTGTTCTATTACAGCATAAATTTTGAAGGAGGAGCTGGTCTCTTAGAAGCAATGTACTATGTCATGAGGAACGAGGAATATAGAAATCTAGTCGACTTTGATAATCACCTTGACAATATCTCACTGGACTGGCGAAATTTAAAGCTAAATAAAGCGATAGAGGAGGCTCTGAAGACCCACCGATAGGCTGAATTTGTAAATAGTATCAGATATAAATAATTCTTGTTTTCTTTTATACGTATTCGTATTTCTCAAGGTAATCATGTATAATATTCCACGAATTTCACTAAAATATAAGGAACTAAAGTTGTCACAAAAAACCACTAAATTAACGTGACTTAATTTATTTGATAGCTGTAGTTATACCTGTTAAAATAATCTGGACCAAAGCTAAAGTACAATAACATATTAAAATCATTGTGTAGCAACCAAAACTATAATTAAAAAAGTAGTTTGAGAGGAAAATAAAAGAACCACGTCAGGAGGAACGAATGTTTATTTATTCATTCAATATCGTTTTTTTTTTTATTCATTTTTGTTTCATTTGGTGCATAAATGTACGTCAGACGAACGCTCTCAAAGAATAAAACTTGCTGGGCTGATACAACGCCGAAAAGAAACTAAAGAACAAGACTCTCGCGCGAGATATGACTATTAATCATTGTTATCATTTTTTTTGTCGTTTTTTTGTTGTCGTGGTCGCATATATAATCAATCAACATCATCGTCGTCTCTCCTGTTCTCTCGTCTAATCTCAGGTACGGAAACTGCGCATTTTTATTTGTTTTTGTCAAATGTATGTAAGAGTACGTGTATACTCGGCGTATAGCGAGGATTCGTCGAAAGACCTGCGAAAAAATTGACTCGTTCGCTCTCTTTCTACACCGCCGTCTTCGTCAACGAAAGCTCGCCGCGTGTTTTTTTTTACGGACGCACGTGTCTACCTCGAAAACAACGTTTACCAATCGAAATTGTTAATAAGTATAGTATTAGAGAATTTCGTCATTTTTGATTGTTTTTACCTTGGAACGCGCGATCGGCAGCGTCGTTTACGCAGGTAGTCACGCGCGTCGCGGTCGACTGGTCATTGAACATTTAAAAGTGTTTTTTTCTTCATCTTTATCCATGCTAGTTTTTATTTCCCTTATGAAAAAATACTTCGAATTTCTAAGACCTAAGTTTTTTTTTAGCTAAAAATACCCTTCGACGATATCGGTACTAGTTAACCCAACGATGCAACTCTTTCGAAGTACTTATACTGCGCTTGCTAATCGTCCAATCATCGCTCACCGATCTACAACGATATTTTATACGTCGACGTAACATTTTGGTTCGATATATATGCTGCAAGAATATTGTTAGGACTTGGTATACGTTCGACAGCTTAAATTTCAAGCAGTACAATTATATATGATTCTTTCGTTTTTAATCGAATTTGACGTGTCAGCTATTCTTTTCAGCAGGTACTACCTCAATTTTAAGCTGAACAGTTATATTGCTTGACTACAAATGCAAGGAACTTGTTTTCTCGCAGTTTCAACAATGTTATCGTCGACTTTCCCTCGTTCATTACTCATATCTCTCGACTGTGTAAAATCCACTTTTCGAACTCGTCGATTTTTTTACCACAACGTTCATTTACGATTAGTATTATTTTTATATTATATTAAGCGACGTGTAGATTCTTTTCATTACATATAAAAGTCAAGATATGCTGCCTAAGGCGATTGAAGCCGCATCGAAGATTTTTTGCGCGTTTTCTTCTCGATCTCTTCGTTTTTAGTTTATAATGTGTGTTCATTGACTCTTTGTTTGCAATTGGATATTTCACAAATTTCTTCTTCCGCTCCGCTATTACAATTATACTGCTAAAAAAATGCAAACGGATCGTTTATAATTATAGATTCATCACAATGTAGATTTCTTTTTTTCTTTTCTTCTTTTTTTTTTTGTTTCTTTTGCTTCTTTCACTGATCAAGCAAATAACAAATTACGCAGCTAATAACAATTCTTAAAGGTATAAAAGAAAATTATTGCTTATTTCCTATCACGGTTCTTTTTTTTTCATAATATTGTTTTATCAAGGCGTCAATTTAAAGTTTAACACTAAAAAATTGTAAAATTAAAAAACAAAAGGAAACGATCTTATTTCTTATTCTCTCTTATCAAAATCAGATTCGCATTGCATGCTCCTGTTATTACAAAACAAAAATCAATATACACCGTATAGACATCGCGAAATATCCAATTCTCCCCGACTCTTCGACTACACGTAACAACGCGTTGCGCGCTTTCATCTCTATTTACTCCCATTTAACACACACACACTGTCTCTCTTTCTCTCTCGCTCTCTTCCTCTCTTTAACAATATTCGTTTCACTCACAACGAAGATTCAAGCGGAAGCGACGACGTGGATTATAGTACGTGTGTTGTAGTACGTGTATGTGAGTGTGTGTGGTTTATTATTTTTCGCATCACAGATCAATTCAGACGTATCAAAAATACTCGCGCGCGTGTTTGTAACTTATTGAATGAAATGTTCTCGCGTACAATAATGGTGTGTCTGATGCACGTCTGTATGTATGTGTTTCTGTATGTATGAATGCACGTGTCGTACAAATGCGGGAGAGAAAAACGCGCATCTAAAAGTGTCCTCCTTTTGTCTTTCATCCTCCCCGTCCTTCGTTTCCTTTGCCTTTCGCTTATGCTCTTTTCTTTCTTTCTTTTTTTGTTCTCCCGTTTGTTTTCCCGCTCTCGACTTTTGTGTGTTCGTTTATATAATAGATACGTTCCGCGACACGCGCGCTCTTCTCTACGAAGGTAAAAACAATATATATCGTTTTCCTATCGGTCTCGTTTAGCCTAGAGTGTTAAAATATGAGTTTGAGATACACATTTTACGCTGATTTGGTCCAAAGCTTTCTTTTCTCTTCATGATTCGTCGGTCAAATCATAACGGGAAAGTCCTCGCTGGAAACTCTTTTAATTTAATTTTTCAAACGCTATATAATTAACAGTTGAAATAATTGTCACGTCAGTGCTTCATTTCTATCGTTGAATAAAAAAGAAATGATACTTTTGTGAATTTAAAATTCAATTTTTTTCGAAAAATCATTGCGAACGAGTTTCAAGACGAAGAGTTTCCCTGACACGATGATATACACTTAAAAAGTACTAGGTAGAACGCATTATTATGTATATGAATAGATATCCGAGATAAAAATCTCTCATCTTCGCGTAATAATAATAATAATTTATCGTTCGGATAACACTCATGTCCCTACAAAAATGAACAGCGACGCTTTCTAAGAAAGAATCCTTTGATTGTTCGTCTCTCGAACTGCCGATGCGCGAGCCTATTCATTTTTTTTTTACATTTTACATATACTTATGGTGTATATAATATTTTCTCCCTTTAAATATAGCTGCTTTTCGTAAAAAAGACGCGGCTTAAAATCCTTTAGTCGTTTAAAGCTACCGACTACGGTCTATCAAAAAACACTCGCAGCGCTCCATATCGTTTGGGCTGCCCGAAAAATTAGCCGTTAAATTACGTCATTGAACAAACAAACAATCAAACGTTTGTCTTGTCCCACACAAACGACAACTCAAAGGTAAAGATAAACAAAGTTTTGTTTCGTAAATGCACATCATTTTGCACTTAATCATATTGCGTTTGATTAAAGGCATATTATTTATACGTCAACGTGTGTATAACGAAAGGTATAGTTAAATGCAACGCTTTTTCCCCTATTTTAGGGGAAATTCCCATATGCAAAATCGACGAAGCTTCGGATAAAATTGTCTTATAACACACTTCACCTGTTTTTTCTTATTACGCTTGGTTTTTTTTTTCTTTACGTTCCTATATATAACATTACAAAGACGCAGTATAGCGCTATAGAGAAGAGTTTGAAGAATCTTTTATACTTAGATTATACATACTTGCTTTATTTTGCACTCGTCTAAAAGTCTAAAAGTGATATTTTATTTTGCTTTGCTTTGTGGCTTTGCTCATATTCCATTGCGTGTGTATGTGTATATATATAATGTGTATAATACGTGTATGGCTGCGTATGATATTCGCGTGCGCACGATTCGAGGCATACATATTATCGTAAATATTTTAGAGTTCACCGCAAGTGTCAGGCGTCGTACGTAGGAGTGTGTGTATATTAGCATAGAGTCCGTACTTTCGCTCATCGCGCTTTTTTCCCCCTTTTAATTGAGATTTTCTGCTCGTTTTTCTTACGGTTTATATAGGTAAGTATATGTTTTATTTTTTCTTTTTGCTTTGTGCAGATGTGCTTCCGCCTCGCAATCGACGCAGTATTAATTATAATATTGTGTAGAGGGATAAGGGAATTATATTAAGCTTTGACTAAATCATGCTCGAGAAACGCGTCGAATTCGATTTCTTGGTATAAGTATTGAAAGCCTCGTCTCTGATAATATAACTATTAGAAAAATAAATAAAGTATGTAGAGTGCAAATTTTGTCTCGGCTAATGTAACTCTCTTTGTTATCTTACAAATTATTCAAAGAAGAGCAACGTTTGCGTTGTATTTGCACACGTTTTCTTCTTCATGGTAACAATATTTTGTACTGATGGTAAATAATTAAGATAGAAATATATATATGGTAATTATTGCATCATTGATTATCTATTGATCGTCTACTAAAAGAAGAAGTATAGAACGAATTGTGGCTCACAGAGATTGAGGATAGTGTAATAGTTTATCAGCTCACAATCGCCCTTGAAATTGAAAAAAAGAATAAAAATATTTAACGAAGTGTCAAAGTCGATATAAAAATTCAAATATCGCGCCATTTCGGAGCAAAGTTAAAATTTTGATAACAGCTTTAATGTTTTGTTAAAACGAAGTATTGCTATAAAAATAGTTTTTATAGTCATCCTTTAGTTTGATCCTCCCTGAAAAACGCAATTTACCAATGCAACATTTTCCCTCGGAGAAAAAGAATGAAGTTTGAGAATATTCGCTTGATTAAAATATATATACATATCGAAAAGAGAAAGCTATTTCTCCGTTATTACACTCGACTAATAACCGGTTGTTGTTTTTTATTTTTGTTGTAAAAGCAACGTCGACGATCGATCGTGCGACGCTCGTGTTCTTAAAACGTTATACATCCTCTAAAATATATGTATGAAGGGCTTAGCTCTTTCAACAATAAATATTTTTTCTTCGTCTTTCCTAATTTTTAAAAAATACAAGACTTACATATCGATACAACATCTTTTGTAATGTTCGTTATAGCAAATTAACCACTTTGTCTTTATTTTTATGTATAAATTAATATTGTCGCGATTGCGAGATCGTGAACCCGGGGCGCGATCGTCTTGCGATCGTCCTCGGCTCAATTTTATATTTATCGGCCGGTGAGAGGATATTGACAGAAATTTTATTAGAATCCAACACAAGCATACAATAAAACAATTTTAATCTGTTTACTAGTTTCCGAAAATTGCTCAATATATATCATAAATTATTAAACAACGAGAAATGTCAAAAACAAATACTATAAATTAGGAAAAATCGCAAAAATATGAAAGTGCGGTTATTATATATAATTCTTAACTCTATATGAGCTTACACTTCAACAGAAATCACTAGAATTAGAGAAAACGTTGCCTTTTAGACTGACAAAAAAACATTCCATAAATTTTAATAACGAATTTTCCTTATAAAACTATCAAAACTTCCTGCCGGATTCTCAACAACCTCCGTGAATTCCCTCATCACGCGAGCCACCCTATTTATTTATTTAATTACAATTCAACAACGACGATATCCTCTGTATCCTTCGCTACATATCTGCGCGCGCACGCACATTGATATTATTTACAACCTCCTCCTATCTAATGTCAATAAATACGTCTTCAAAACCCTCTGCTCCTCATGCAATAACACATCTCCACCTCCTGCATCCATCCATCCCACCACATTGTCTTAAATAACATTATTACTTCGTTTCAATGAATTTTATAACAACTGCCTCGATCTGCGCGAAGCCGAATCAACAACGTTTTATTTAATTATTTATTTATTTATTTTTTATAGTTTTTGGACGGTTGTGCTAAAACCAATTGGAGGAATCCCCCGGAGCCTTTACACCCTCCTTGCATGCTTATATACTTGCTTGTGCGTCGCGCGAGAAAGTATATTAATATGTATATTAATATGATAATATAATAACGCGTGTGTATGTGTGTACATTATATAAGCCGCCACGTCCAGGGGGGCGATTCCGAGGCGCAACGAATATATACGTAATTATAACAAACTCATTGTCGCAATTACTCCCTCTCGTACGTGAAGCGCAATAAACGCAGGATGAAAAATGCAAGTACATGTTTACATATACACCTGTTCTTCCCTCTGTTTTCTTGTTTTTCACCGTCATCGTTATTTTATTATTACGTGTCTACGTTACTTTTTTTTCGTTACTCTTCTCCTCGTCTGATGTCTCTCTACGTCCTTATTTAATCGAGATCTGCGAAGTGGTTCGACCGTAGGATCGCATGTGGGTTTAATGTACGCGCGTGTGCGAGAAAATTCTTCTGCTTTTTTTGTTGGTTTTATTATATACTTTCATTTGCGTCGGCGCGACGACGACGTCTGCCGGCCTCCGCGGCGGTCTGTGCGAGGCGAGCGTCGAACAAAACTACAAATCAAAGACAGTTAATGAGTGATTAATTCATTTTAATGATTGTCTGTATAAAGGAGGAATCTTACCGATTGCGTTAAAACGACAGGGCGAGTCCGTATTTTTAGTATCGGCTGCCGTTGTAGCTACCAAAGCTGCCAGAGTAACAAAAGCACCCGGTGTCCCGGCAGATGTGCTGGTAGGATCTCGAGCGGCCGTACCCATAACCGTATCCGTACATCTGTGAAAATATCGTTAAGGTTTTTCTTTTAAGTTGTGATAGGATGCTTATTATTTGTAAATTTAGCATGCACTAAATTTTCATTTTTGTTATCAAAACTATGGTATGAATGAATCCATTAAGAAAGATCATGATTTCTTAATAATTTCATTATAGATTTTACTGATTTCGTTTATACTTTTATACATTCAATACCAGTTCTTAAAAAGTATATAAGTATAAAAATATTTTTAACTTATTACTATTACAAATGTCTTATAAATCAAGACTAGTTATTGATAAAACAATAATACATATTTCAATATACGATGAACCTATTTATTATAAACATGCGATTCAATATGTTGGAATAAAATGAAAATCGACAATACAAAAAAAATAAATCTATTGGTATTGCCCTTCTCTTATATTCCTTACGAAAAAATCCTGTATAGGATTTCCTGATAGAATTCGTATGTTATACGAAATTCTACAAGATTTTTTCACAGGGGAGAATCAATTTTAAATTTAAAATTCTTCCAAAACATTTTCGTCAACAAAAATTACAAAACGTTTACTAATACCAACAGCAAACGACAGCTCTACTCTATCTCTACGTACACCCATATAATATAACCATGAACGTACCTTGCTTCCACCCACCTGGACACCGTGGAAGCCCAGCATGTGCTACGTGATCGGTGTCGTCGCCTCGCTCTTGACCGTAGCTAACTGACTGCCGCCCCCACCTCCAGTCCCAGGTATATGAGGCAGTTGAGGCGTACTTGGCCTCATACCCGACAGCCTCCTGGGCCAGTGCTGGGGCGAGACTGGCGGTGTGCCGCGTGGCGTCGCCGGCGCCGAGCTCGCTATCATCGGCACGTAACGACGGGGCGACGTCGCCGCGCTGTTCACCGCCGTCGAGCGTCCGATCGCCGACAGACTCGAGGTGCTGCCACCGCCGCTGCTGCTGCTGCAGGCCACTGCTGCCGACAGGTCGACCCTGGATACCGCTCTGTGAGAATTCAGATATACGTGTGAGTTTAGACGTCCGAAAGTCTGAGAAACAGTGAGTTTGGGAAGGGGATATGTCGAAGGTAGCATTCAACTACTGTAGGTTTTATTTTTCTTTGGCGCAGCTGTTGTTCTGTAAGGTATTCTGAATACAATGCAATCGGAAGTGTTATATACAATTTGAGCAACTGTAGTTTGACTTCGACATCCCCTTGCGATGCGTTTCATAACTGAAACTCTCATATTAAGCGTTCACGGTTAAATGCAAGTGTATACCTAGTTTTTAATCATCTAGGAAACAATACACACAGTGCTAAATGAATTTAATCATTTTGAAAACAAACTTTATATACAACACAAGTAAGTTGAAGCGGTTATGACAGCGATGCGAGAATGAAGGGATGAAAACTTAGGGCCTAAAGTCAGTATAATTACAAATGAATAAAATTGGTAAAATGAAAATTTAAAAAATTACTTTAATTATTTTTTTTTTGTTTTGATGACACAATGCAGATTTGGAATAATGGATAATGGAATAATGTGAAGCAAAAGTCTTGTGTTGTTTCACTAGTTAAATCAGTGCCAAACTTCGTAGCCCAGACTTTTTTTGTACAATTTGTAAGGATTTCAAAATTCTGGTTGAGTATTGTCAGGGTTTATTTTTTACATGTATACAAAATTTGATGTTTTCCTATATACATTCCTATATACTTTTCCTACGGTTACTATATAATAATTAGTAAATAAAAATAAAATAATATATCAAAAACTATATCACAAGATTACCAACGTTTTGTGGAAAAAAAAAATAATCTAGCTCTAAAAAGCGTTGTGTTTCGTTATTTATATATGCCATGTTTAACAACCAGCCTACTAATACTTCGTAAATTGTCAACTGTTATATATTAGCGATGCACAATACGAATTTATAATATGTGACATTTGATCCAATTATAATACTAATATTCTAGTTCAGTCGATTATTCACTCTCAATATAATACATTTCGCTCTTTCTCCTGTCATTTGTCAGAGAAAGATTCAGCAAATTCGAGCTGCACTGCGGACGACATCGTGGCTATTATTCAAATGAGCTTTTTTTTTCTCGAGTGTAGTAAAAACAACTACATGTTCGGTGAAAGCGTTATACACGTGCGCGTGTTAGTGCACACACTGATAAATGTCTGACCCATGACTTGCCTTACGTCTTCCTCAATATGAGTTTCCACGTCATCTACGTGTCCTTGCGTACGCGAATATCTACTGAATTCGGCCAGACAAAATGAGAGCATTAATATACTTTTGGTTACGCTTTTCGATGATTCGCGTAAATTATTGGTAATTTGTTTTGTCATCGAATCGTCAAGGCCAGTGTCGGAAAGTGATTATACTTTTACTTAAAAATTCAAATTAAAAGGAAAAAATTTACCATTGTGATCTTAACTTTTGATTGCGATTTACAACGTATAAAAATTCCAATCAAAATAACGAATTATATGGTTCAATTATCAAATAATGACGTTTTTTACAAACATTTATTGACTTATTACTATTCTAATTTATACTTATTTGTTTATTTTGACTACTCAGTCAAAATATCGAATTATAAACATACCAATAAATTAATTTTGATTATAAATTATTCAATTTCTTTTCAATAAGCCTTCTCATAATAATACGTTATCCAAACTGCAATTACATATAATTAATAAGGCATTCAATATTAACTAAATATACCTCTATCTTTATTCTGGACTCACTTCTATCTGATTCGTAAAAGTTTCTTAAATTTGATCATTCCGAAATTAATAATAATTTCCAAATCAGCAAACTAAACAATTAACTTCTCTTTATACCCACATTATCATCAATGAATTAATTACAATAACTTTCCGCTTTATCCGAAATCGTCAATGTAACAGTTACCTCGTCGCTAAAACCACATCAACTTCAACTAAAAAAGAAAATTAATGTACGTGTACCTGGAGGTGGGCGCGGAGCCCGTGTAGTAATGGAGGCCGGCGGGTCCGCTCCGCGGCCGACACGAGGCGGAGACGACGCTCGCGGAGCGCGGCATCGCCGGCGAGGGTGGCGCCGAGGGTAGCAGACGCGGCGTCGCCGGTGGCGTGCGACCGCTACCGCCGCCCATGCTTCCCTGGCTGCTCGTCGACGATTTTCTCCTCAGGTTCCTGCAAGTACATCACATAGAATGTCGCCTTTGAAAGGGGGTTGTTAAGCTTGTAATTAGGAAATTGGTTTGGATGGATTTTAATACTGTAGAATGTTTTGGTTGTCTATATCACACTCAACACGTTTGGATCTATGCGACGAAGAGGAACTTTTTTTAGAAGTTTAACTTTGGTTATAGAATACTTGATAATTTATATAAATGTTTAAAAGTTTGAAAAAGCGTAAGGTTTCTTAAAGTTTAAAAAATAGTACACCTTGATAAATTTTAATAAACTACGTTTTTGTTGATAAGGCCAATTCTATTCCTACATAAGCTAATGATTTCTCAGAAAATAGAACGCACATGGTTCTGAAATGACGAGGAGTTAATCATGTAGACTATAATATCTGATTTAAATGTTATTAATCGCAAAAGTGTAGATATGTTGTTTCATTTAATTATATTTATTAATAATTGAATAAGAAAACGATTTGGAGATTTAATAATTATTTATCGCTGTTATAGTTATATTATAATATATGTATTTTAGCAATTTTATATTATTTAAACGATAAGAAATATGTAGGTATTGAGAAAGGAAAACGTATTCTTACGTCGGAATTTTTGAATATTCATTTTAGAAATAGCTGCGATCGAATGAGAGAGCAATTTTAATCGAATGACTTTATATTGATTCAATAGACAACTAAAAATAAAAATCCGGTTTTCATAAAATTTTCGTTTCTTCGATGCGACAAATAAAATAAAAGAACAGTATACTGAAAAATGTCATTCACGTAAAATATTGTTAATTCTCTGAAATATTGATTTATGTAATCCAATTCGGAACATGTTTAATAGGACGATATGATATACATCTAATCCTATATACGTAAAAAGTTGCTACGCATACGTGTGCATACACACACACACACAGAGCTGTAAGTGAAACTCGTGGCGTGTCGTACTGTAAGACTTCCCTTAAGTAGATACGTGCCAAGTTTAGTCAGACCGATAAACTCGCGGAAAAAAGAGTTTCTGCACAAGCGAAACTCTGGCCGCACGGTTTATCGGAGGGAGAGCTTTTCTAAGATACTTTTATAAATACTTCGCGAGACTTAATTATCTCTGCGTACACCGTTCTTTTTTTTCATTTATAATGCAAGTATTAAATGAGATAAAATAGAGAGGAAGAAAATTTGAGGCTTTACGAAAAATTTAAGAAAACTGTACTGATTTCTGCTCGTAGATTTTCATAAGAAGCGCGAGGCGATATTTCACGTAAACTGGAGGAATTCAAAGTACATTTCCATCGATTTTCGATGTGTTACTCTTAAAAATATACGATGAAAATTTCAGAGAAACTACGTGAGTGAAATATGTGCAGTAAATCGTTTAAGTAAATGTATCCCCGGCTGTATAGTTCGACGAATTGAGTTCCGTGTTTTCCGCATTTAAGCGCTGCATTTTAAATAGCATACCTACTTCACAACAATATTCAAATAAAAAATCAAACTAAAAGAATCTTCTAAACATTAAACAAATCAATGTTAAAAGCTACAAATCACACGCAGTGCCTGCGTGAATTTCTCGAGCGATCTGTCAAAACCTTAGCGAGCGCCAGAAAACTTCTCAACTTTCGATTATTAGTTTCGGGAAAAATCAATTTAAAGTTCGCCGAATTGATGGAATGACTGTGCGGGGCGAAGTTCGCCGGTGAATGTGTGATTGATGTGCTTTTTGAGTGTCCGAAATTTTAAACTTGAATATTTTTTTTGTATTGCCACGAGTGCAGGAGATACTTGTTTGACGATGATTGATAATAAAATTCAAATATTTTCTAAAGGTAAAGGCTGTTAATCATGAAGTTATGATATCCTCTAACACTGTACATATACGCTAACAATGTGAAAATATTTTGACATGTCAGAACTTTTTTAATATTGTTGAACAAGCGTAAGGTAGATGTAAAGAATATCAAAGTATTTAAAAACCTACATAAATGTACTTGTATTAATATTCATTATTAATCAAACTATGCTAATTAACTATATTATCAACTAATTAACTTAAATATTTATTTATTCAATTATTAATTTATTAAAATATTATAGGAATGACTCCATAAAAAATCTCGACCAGATCTAAAAGAAAAATGTAAAAAAAAAGCAAAGGAACCCTTTTCATCACAGTTAACATTATTCAAACGACGATATCGAATTACAAAAGCGACAGCGCGGTAAGCGTATTTTAAGATCACTGCCGCCTTAGTTGCAGCAGCACTATATTCAATTGCATTAATTCCACGATCAAAAGAAGACCCTCAACGCTATCCCACCAAAGTTAATTACGTGTAAGTATACACTTCTGTATACACTCCCGCACAGAAAACAAACATGTACATAAATCTAAATAAAAAAAAGGATTTTTGATGTACCTCTTGGAGGGCTGCCGGCAGAGGCCAGTAGGACAGGTCCGGCCCATCGCGCACTTGCCCTCGCAGATCTCGTTGGAGAGTGCGAGACCCTCGTAGCTGATCAGCGTCAGCCGGCAGGCCTCTGCGTCCTGGGCCGACAGGGCCATACTGGGATAGCGCTCGCGCAACCGTCGCCTCTCCTGCAAGAAACAAAATTCAAGTTGTAATATATATATATACTTTTGTTATTAATTTTTTAATTATACTTAATAATTAGTAATATCCTATACAAAAAAGAGATGGACTTGAGATTGTCACCTCTAATGATTGTGATTGGTGGATATGAAATGGACATGTAAAATTTCATTGATACTTCTAGTATAATTAATATTGAAAATTTAAATAGAAAACAAAACAAAAAACTAGAAATATATCAATGAATATAATAATTCTTTAAGGGTTTATTTCCTTCGACTACTTTTATTTTCAAGTCTTTACGTCACCATGATATCAGATATCTAGTATGTAATGATATACTTTACATATACCTACTTATAATATTCGATGACATTCCTCTGAACGACAAAAATATAACGAAAAATATACCAATAATCAATCTTTTAAATAAACATGCAAAATATGAAATTCTACCCTTTTTACCTCATTT
>JAPYZO010000179.1:0-50259 GCA_030522905.1 Torymus flavipes | reverse complement strand
GGAACCGCTTAACCATTTAATTAGAGTAATGTAAATAACTGCTGTTGATAAGTTCGATCCATTAAGTAATTAGGGATGGGGGGGGGGGGAGTTTTTCGCCCGTACTCTTGATTGAAGTGGATCGAGTAACAAGTGTCGTCTGACCGAACGTACTGTTTCTACTTGTTAAACGAGCGTTACAACCGGTTAGCTGGAGCACTGCATTATGTTTAAAAACTAATTGCGAAATGTCGTATATACTTCTTCTCCTGCCAGTCATTTATATAGGATTAATGACACGGCCCATTATCGACCATGTAAAATGCGTGATGTATATCATGTATAATTGCGCAAAGTTATTATAGTATATCATTCAGAGATATATGTATAAACAGATCTTATTTAAAATTTTCTTTAGTTTGCATTATAAAATGAGTTGAAATTGGTTAAATTAATATTTAAGTATTACTACGTAAGTAAAATAAGAATAAATAACTGTTACTACTGAACATATATTTCAGGTACCGTTATTTTTATAATAATTAGCTCGCAAACCTCATTTACTTTTATTGTTTATTTATTATATTTAACATTTCTTTTTAAAATATGTACCTGCTTGGTATTGTATCAATGTAAATATTTAATTGAAAAACAAATTCCCACTCGTGTGTACATACACCTAGCGAGGAGCGATTCTCATCAAGTCACGCCGCTTATTATCTTACTCGATCAGATAAAAAACACCGATTTGAAATGTGATTGCTTCATTTAACAAAAAGTAAACAGAAATTATTTTACGTTAGTTGCGAGTAGTGCACTTTGGTAAAGATTTATCTTTCTATCTACATATACCTACTGTAGCGTTATAAATTTTCAAGTCTATAGAAATAGTTTTACATTTAGATAATAAATTATATAGAATGCAGTAGAAACTCGTCTTCAACGCTCAAAATTGAGATCTAAAAATAAATAGCAGGAAGGAAAAAAAACGAGTTCTGAATATCGTCAATCACTCGAATCATCATTCAGTAGAAAAAGCTCGTTTTTTCAGTAGATAAGGATAGTCTGGCCTATCCAGTAGAAAAAAAATTTGAAATTCTCAAGGACGAATGCTCATCACAATTTTTTTCACATTAAAAAAATCCGTTACCTTTCCTCATACCACTCAAAGCCGGCTCGACATTCAAACCTTTCGCGCCCGCAAGCGCATACCGAAATATTCGCGTGCACGCATCCTAGCCGCCCATAAGCAAAACTCTAACCTCGTTCTCTCTTTCGCCTCTCACTCTCCACATGCGCATACTCTCTCTCGCTCTCTTCGCGAAATCGAACGCGCCCGCGCGCGCAGGTGGCGAAAAAAGGGGGCGTCTCTCTGTCCTCTTGCACAGACTAGGAGCCTATAGGCCTATAATACTACATTGCTCGGTTCTACCCACACGCAGAGGCGGCGCGATAACGCGTGAGTGTGCGAGTATACAGCACGGAAAGAGAGCGCTCGCTCGCGCTCTCGCTACTATCGATTCCCGCCGAAGATTCCCGAGGTGCGTACTCACCGCGCCGCCGCTGCCGCCGTCGCGCTGGAGCTGTCAGTGACGTATAGCCCGTCGTCGTCGGGAACTCGGGAGAGAGGAGGACGTGCAGTGTGTCCCGCTCGCGCTGGCTGGCTTTGAGAGCACCTGCACACGCCGGGGCAGTGAACTAGGTACATAGTAGTGCGAGAACAGGAGAGGCGGCTTTGAGCAGCAGCTGCGGTTCAAACGTCTTCTATAGGGAGGAGTCGTGCTTGGTAGAGAGAGACGAAGGTAGTTTTAGGTTAAAAGCCTTCGTCTGTCTCTCTCCCTGCCCGACTGTGTGCCAGTCAAGCGACCGCTACTACTAGGAAGTACCTATATAGGTACTCTCTTCTGCTCCGCAGGCCGTGCATCCGCGGCTCCCGTAGTGTGTCTACAGGTACCTACTTAGCGGACTTCGCGTAAACGACGTATTTCCTTCAGTGGGCCGGAGATTTGTCGCAGTGTTTTCGTGTCTGAAGCCTGAGTGCTGAGCTTGCCAATTTCGTCGAGCGATAGGGACAAGCGGTGATAAGTAGAGAGAGAGAAGTAGAGCTAGAGAAGCAGCGTTAAAGGGGCCGTACCCGAGTACCCACCTACTCGCGTGTGTGCGCGCGCCCCTTCTACGCTCTGTCTACGCGCCTCTCTGCCCCCGCGCGCGCGAGATCACGGCTGAATCGAACAACATTGATTTCCTCGCGCGCGCGGTCTCTGCACCTGTCGTCTGTGCGTCCAGTGTGTACCTCCGCGAGCGCGCGCGCGTCTGTGCGATTTCCAATTCTTTCGCCGTATCCCACCCGCCTCTCCCCCTATCTTCCTTTCTCTCATAAGTAGATAAAGTCGTGAGTCGCGAGTGTCCGTTACGCGTGTACACATCCCCCGGGTCTCTAGTCGGGCTTTGCCCTCTTCCTTATTTGCGTACAGTAGTCCGTGTATCTACAGTGCCAGTGGTTAACCCTTTCACTTGTCTCGACTACCCATAGGGCCGCAGCAGCAGCCGTCCTGTCGATCATCTCCGCGCAGTAGTCGCCGCCGCCGACAAAGAGAGAGAGCGAGAGGGAAGAGGAGGAAATCGATCGCTGGTAGCGCAGCAGCAGCACCAGCTAGAGAGAGAGAGCCTAACCTTGAAGGAGCTAGAAATGCAGCTGTCAAGCGCGCGCCCCTTCTGAGTCGCCGGCAAGGAGCTGCGGGGTAGAAGACGAGAGAACGAGGATTCGAGAAGACGACCGCTGGCGACCCGGACGAGGTCGCCCGTCTGCAGAAGAGTCGAGCACACTGTGAGCCAGGATGACCAGCCCAATTACTCCGGGTGAGTGGATCCTAATAAAAGGATCACTCAATCTAAGTGTTAAAGAGCACTTGAAACATCACGGCTGTTTTTTTACAAAAAGATTCGTTTCGTGCTCTTAAAGCTTTTTGTAAAATTTTAATCTGTGGTATGAGTTTAATAAAGGACTAATCAATGTTAACTTGTATGGGGGATGTGTGTGTGTGACTGTGTATGTATGTGTAGGTGTGGATTTACAAGTTTTGGACTATTTGAAAGCATTATTGATTTTTGGGAACATAGCAAGTAAAAATTTAGTTTAGTTTTAATTCTTGCATTTGAAATTGCTAATGATAATCAAATATTTTAAACTTCATTATTGATATACTTGGTAGTTTTATAGGCAGTTTAATATATATATTTTAACAAAGATATTTTTGTCTATAAAATAAATTAGTCTTGTGATTCTGTCTGTAATATTTTACAGTATTATATAGTATAAAAATATTTTAAGTGATCACTTGTTTTTCAATTAGGTACTGACCCATGGGTGATTCAAGTACATGAACGAGCTCGATATCAACAACAGTTTGATTCACTCAAACCTATAAATGGAGTTGTTACAGGAGTACAGGCAAAGGATTTTTTCTTACAATCACAACTTCCTCCACCAATTCTTGGAAAGATATGGTAGAATATCATATTACACTATTAAGCTTAGTATTACAATTGTTTTAAACTTTTATATATTTTTTACATTCATATTATAGGGCATTATCAGATACAGATTCAGATGGAAAAATGAACATCAATGAATTTAGTATTGCATGTAAGCTTATTAATTTAAAGTTGAGAGGTTTTGAAGTGCCACCATCATTACCACCATCCCTAGTGAGAAGTCTACAATCACTTGCAGGTATATTGTTATTTTTCTTCAAAAGACTAGAAAACTATACATTAAAATTTATTGTTTCTTTCGCTACTATTTTGTCAGAGGTACGAATGAAACTTTTTCTGCATCTTTACATAGAAATTCAAAAAGATTTTATTCTACTAATTTGTGATACTAATAATGTAATCGAATGTATACAAAATTTAATAAATTTGTAACTTGATGATTATAGCAAGTCAAGGAATCACCAGTCCAGCAGCAGTTTCACCAGTACCTACAAATGTATCCCCAATTCCAAATATTGCTAGTATTCCACGACCTGCAGCAGCTATGCCAGCAGCCCCTATGCCAACAATCATACCAAAAATTGGCCCACCAAATGTTCCAGGTAAATTATTCTTCTCTTTATAAAATATTCTGCAAATGTTTTAAGTAAAAATTTTTCCCATCACTTAATTAATGAAAAATTGGTAGGTATTTGATTTAAATAATGAACAAGTAATAAATTTATTATGTGTAATTAACTTCAATTGAAATTATCAAATCTGTAACGGACAGATGTGATAGTTCTTATTAGTGTATGTTAAATGAAAAATAATAATATTGTTCAAAAAAATAAATGTAGAAAGACAAATTTTGGAATAGAAGACAAATACTTACAAATGTTTATTATTGTCCAAATAAATAGTTGATACAGTTTTAAGAATTGCAAAAAAAAATACCTTATTTACCAATTTTTCAAATTTTACTTATATATCTGAAAAGTAAATATTTAACTACTATTGATTGGAAAAATACAATTAAAAAGCAAATAAAATCCCCATAATTAGATGAAACCAAAGTAGATTAGTTTAATGAATTGAAATTACGAAATACTCTTCACTTTCATGCACCAAAAGTCACCATATATTTTGTTTCCTATTCTATTTATAAATAAGCATTTTTCTCAAAATTTTAATTTTTTACAATCTTTGAAAATTTTATAAAATTCTTTTATTATATATGTATAACATTTAATAATTTACATACTATCTCACAGTGAACCCACATTGCATGCCAAATGATGTATGCTGTTTGCCATCATAAAAAATGTTGTCTAATCTACAGAAATTATGATCACAGTTAAAAATCGAACAGAGTTATTATTGCGAATAGAGTTTGACTTTAGACTATGATCATAATTTCTGTAGAGGTCAAACAACAACTTTTTTCATAACAGCATATGGCATTCAGCATGCAATGTGGATTCACTGTTACACTACTATATTTTCTAAAGCACTTATACAAAACCTACAGGTATCAAATCATTAAGAATGCATTATCTTTAACTGAAATTTTTGAAGATCATTCTGTACACCACCAAATTTATGAATTAAGTATGCTTTTGTACTCTAAAGTTTAATATTTCTACTATTTATGTATTTATATAAATCACTAAATAACTGAATGGTGTAATAATTATATCAACAAAAAATAAAAATAAACTAATCTTGCAATTTATTATATTAAAATATTACGAAAAATGCTTGTTAGTCACCAGCTTTTTAATAGTGAAAATAACCTTAGATAATTAGAAGAATTTGTATAGATTAGAGAGGAAGAATGTATAGAATTTGTAAGTTGCACCAGATATATGTATAAAACAAAAGATTCGGTATATATCACACACAGCACCGCAACAAAGTAAACAGCCTGTACCTGCGAATACACCTGCCACGACTCATACACCGTCAAAGATCCCTCCTGCTCGCCCACCACCTGTTAGGGCTGGTACGTTGGTGTCCTCGTGTGCAATATTTCTTGGCAGCTCATTCTCGAATTTTGATTGTCGAATTGCCTGCTTCAATTGATCTCTCAGCATTTTATTCATTCTTGTTTCCTTTTCATTTTGTATCATCCAGTAATATCATCTTATGGTTCATGGTTATGTTGAAAGAATTGATATTTTCCTGTAAGAGGCTTAATATGTCAGTACTCTTCTTTTAGACGTTTTTTATTTCACTTCTATTTTGTTCAATGTATATGTTGACATATATTTCATGTAGATATATATATATATATATTTTTGGTAAATAGGTATATGTTTTATTAAAAGATTATTCTATTTGTTTTGTAGATAAATGATAAAATCATTTATTGTTATTAAATATACTGTACACAATATAAAAAGTTGATTGCAGATGTAGTAGGTTGAGCATCTTTATATCTAATTTTGATAAGAGTATTTAATTAACAGAGGAGATTTCATTTAGATATATTTACTGTAATAAGACGAGTGATATCAAATTGATCATGAATCCAATTCAATCATAAATTTAGAGGATCATTAAATATGCTACATCAATCATTCATAAATTTTTGTTTTAAGTCTTCATTGCTTATAAAGCAGCTGTTATCTATGCGCCAGTACAATTTTGCTGCTAAAGATATGCGTATTTTCGTCAAATTTTAAAGTTGTAAATTTAATTTTCCAGATGCTGCAAAAGTGCAGGAAAAATTTATTGCAAAAAAGTTTCACTTATGTTAAGATTTAACATTTCAACGAATTTAATTTAATTTAAATTTATCTAAAGTGGAAATGATTCGTAGTTTCTTCAGAATGAGTTTGATAGATTCAGATGCTAAAAACAAAATTAATTCGCTTTTTCGTTAGTTTACCAATGTTTCGGGAGTTTTTTTACGAAAATCGCTTTTGCTTTTGAAATACGCTTTTGAAATTCGCTTTTGAAATTCGCTTTTGAAATTTTGTTTTCAATGCCTTGAAGAGGGCAAATAAAAAAAAAATTCCCGAAACGTTCGTAAACTGACAAAAAGCTTATCAATTTTGATCGTCAGCGTTCGAATCTATCAAATGAATTTAAATTTAATCTCTAATAATAAATAGTTACTTTAAGGTATATATCATGTGAAACTTTTTATAATATTTTTTCTCATCTATGAGCATGCCCTTATAATACAAATTTTTCTTATAGGAAAAAACTTAAGTTAAAAATCTAATAATTAAAATATTGTTAAAAATTAAATATAATCAAAAGATAGTTTTATTTTGTATCACTGATATTTTTATAACTGATTATTATAAAAATCTTTTATAACTGCCTTTTTTGTATTCTAATTAGTACAATACATCTGAGAAAATTTACTTTATTTCATAAGAGTAACAATGAGCTAATTAAATTTATATGTATTACAAAAATGTTTCATTGAAGACTTGTTAATCCACATTGAATGAATTTAAATTTATTACTTTAGATATGACAGTAATTTCTTACTAGAGAGTTTTGCTTTTTATAAAATTGTTTGCAATAGTACCAAAATTATTAAAAGATTTATCTAATTATTTTCATTTTTAGATTTTATAATTATCTGATTTTTAAAGCACAGATTAATCAACTTGATCATCTTAAACATCCTAATCAACTATTGATGGAAATCTGTTTTAATAATTTTCTATATTCTGCGTCATTCACTTGAATCACTTCTGTTTTACTGCTTAACGCTTTGCGATTTTTTCAATGCTGTGTTTTCTGTGCTGCACTAAGGAGACCTCACTGCTAAGGTCGAAAGTGGTGCTACTCCGCAAAGACCTACACCTCCCGACAGTATTGGTATGTTTTACAGATGTCAGCGCGTTTCAAATAGACAAAATGTTGTAGAGAATTATAAAGGATTAATATGCAAATGATAATGATGTTAATCTAGAGATGTGGATGTTCGTATTGTGGTATAGAAAACATTCAAAAAGGAAGGGTTGAATTGATAAATATATAGGATATGGAACTTTGAACTCTTATTTTAAGGAATTATACTTTCAAGATTATAGATAAGTTAGAGGTGTATGAATTTTACTGAAAAAAATTTAGGAAAATATTGTGTTTTATCAACAATGGTCCTATTTGGTAATAAAACAATTGTGTGTCAATGAATTTTTCTCTGTGTATACAATCTTGTATTTCCTAATGTTTTTATTAGTAGTATAAATAAGTATACTTGATGACCTTAATTGAGGTTTTTAATGCTTTGCGTATATACATATATATATATATTTTTAATGTTGATATAAATATTGAAGTAATAAAAGATAATATGACTTTAAACTTACCAAAATATTAGAATTGTGATTGTGTAATATTTGCTTGATAACTGTGTCCTTTTATGTGTATAGTCTGTAAAACAGTGGCTCTGTCTTATACATAAGTATCTAGTACTAAAATCATTAGATAAAAACTTCAAAATTTTCATTTTATTTATTTTATTAAAATTAAAACATAATTCTAAATTTATTAAATATATATCTATGTTATATTAAAAATATATTTCTTTGAATTTGCTTGGTATTTTACAGTTTTTTCAATATGCCAAAGCACTGTTTCTAAAATTTTATTTTGCTATAGAGCTAATTTTACTTTGAAGGATGCACGTATTAAAATTTATTTTCCAATAGGAGCTGGATTTGTCCCAACAACTGGACCTCAAAAACCACAGCCACCATCATTTCCAAATAGTCCTGTAGCAGCTGTATCACCTGTTAAACCTCCTATGGTGCAGCCAATGATTCAGCCTGGAGTTATGCCAATGGTCCCACCAGGAATTCAACCAATGGTTCAGTCAGGAATTCAGCCAATGATTCAGTCTGGAATGCAACCTATGGTTCAGCCTATGGTTCAACCTATGGTTCAGCCTATGGTTCAACCTATGGTTCAACCTATGATTCAACCAGGCGTTCCTCCAGTTCAAATGGTACAGCCAATGACATCATCAGTTTCTAACACAGGTAAATTATATTTCAAAATGAAAATATTTTCTATTTGATAATTTCAAGTCCTTTTTATGTAAACTGAAATTTCATAAGTAAAAAAAAAAATAAATCATATAATTGTATAATTACTACTCTTCACTATTACTTTTATTATTCAAAACAATAAATAGTTTCTACATCGTTACCTCTTTCTTTACAGATTTATTCGATCTTTTAATGTCAGAAGGTACATACGTGGTGAAAATAAACAGTACAAACTTAATAATTTTATATTTTATAACAGGCTTAAAATAATTTGCTTTTCCAGTATTATTGTTTATCACCCGTGTTGTCATTTTGTGCTAATGCAAATTTTCTTGCAGGTAGTTTATAGCATTTAGTGACTTACAGCTTAATTGCAAGTTTTTTTTATAACTAATGTCCTGTTATTCGTGTAACGTTTTTGATTTTTACAATAGCAGGAAAAACTTTCTGTAATATATTTATATGTATACATTTATATATAAAGAAAAAAAAAAAATTTGTGTGCTAAATTTGCAGAAATGCCAGAGCTTTGATAAAATTTGGAAGTGCATTTATTAAAGTTTTATAATTTTGTGAGCTTTAACAAAAAATATTAGAGTTGTTTAAATATGTAAATTGAATATATTTATTATCAGGTACACCTCCAGTTGCATCAGTGGCACCTATAGCTCCAATGAATACAGTACCAGCACCAACAGCAGCCTTTACCATGGGGCAAACTGCACCAATGCAGCCTATACAAACTGGTATAATTCCTCCAATGCCTGTAGCTCCTTCTGTAATGCCTCCTGGAATGCAAGCAGCTAGTGGTATATAAAAATAAAAAAGTAAATTAATAGCAATTTTTCTCATTGCTAATTACTTTTTGTTATGTATTCCTAGGAAACGGTATCGTAGGAACAGTAGCAGCAGCACCAACTATAACGCCACCAGTGACCCCGATACCTGCAAGTGCTGCTGGCATGAATGGTAGTATCATACATACACCAGTGTCAACAAGTACACCTTTAAGCACAACTGCCAGGCCTCCAAGCATAGACAGAGTAGGATCAATAGACTCTCAACATAGTCAGCATTCCGTTAGTTCACCACAGTCTGCTGAGTGGGCTGTACCATACCAAACAAAATTGAAATATACTCAACTTTTTAATACATGGGATAGGACAAGATCTGGCTTTTTATCTGGACCCCAAGCTAGGAATATTATGGTTCAGTCTCAGTTGCCTCAGCAAATTCTTGCAGATATTTGGTAAATATTTTTTTATAAATCTTTAGCTTATATATTAAAAAATAACTTCATTTTTTTTTTATTTGTAATAGTATATTTTCAATACAACACATGGAAAATTCATTTAAGCATTCATCAATTTTATTTTAGGGCTTTGGCTGATATGGACTCAGATGGCCGTTTAGGCTGTGAGGAGTTCGTTTTAGCAATGCATTTATGTGACATGGCAAAGGCTGGTGAAGTTATTACAAAGACTTTGCCACCAGACCTTATTCCGCCTACGTTTAGACGTCAACGACAAAGTTCTGTTTCTTCTCAGGGTGTTCCTGATAATGTAGATCCTTTAGCTGGTATGCCTCAGGTAAGATTCACAAATGGATAATTTTTTAAAACCATGCTGCAAATGCATCAATAATTATTTCCTTAACTAACTGTATTTCTATTTTAATTTTAAAATATTTGTAAATATTATTTTAAATTTTTAAGACATCATTTGAAGACAAAAGAAAAGAAAACTATGATAAAGGTCAAGCAGAATTAGATAGACGACGAAAAGCGTTACTGGAGATTCAACGGAAAGAACAAGAAGAACGGGAACGAAAAGAAAGGGAAGAAACTGAAAAACGGGAAAAAATAAGGTACGAAAAATAACAAAGTATTAAAAACAATAATATATTTTAGTGATAAATTTAACGCACTTTATCATCTGAATTTTAGATTGGAGCAAGAGAGGCGTCGTCAAGCAGAACTGGAACAACAAATGTTAAGGCAAAAGGAAATCGAAGAAGAGAAGGAAGAACAACGAAAACGTGCCCAAGAACAAAGAGAAGCTGCAAGGAAGTAAGTATACTGTATTTAAAGTTCTATATACAAATTTTCTTTGATAATATACATTTTGCAGAGAAATGGAAAGACAACGTCAATTAGAATGGGAAACGCAAAAATCACAAGAACTGCAAACGCAAAGACAAAAAGAACAAGATGTTCTCCTTAAACTGAAAGCCAAAAATCAATCTCTAACTATTGAACTGGGTTCATTGGTAAGTTATGTTTTCATAGTTTCTTAGTTAGTACTTAAGACTCTTATAATAGTTAATACGATTTCTTTTTAGAATGAAAGAGTGAAAGAACTATCCCAAAAGATCTGCGACACACGTGTAGGCGTATCCACCGTAAAGACGACAATCGACGGGATGCGTACTACTCGGGATCAACAACTTCAAGAGATGACAGCATTGAAAAATAAATTACGCGAGCAAAATCAGCGATTGCTTGCTGTTAGTCAAGAAAAGGCAAGATTGGAAGCGAAAACAAAAACACAAGACGTAACAGGTCAAGAGGCACAGAAATTGGCGCTTGCCAACAAACAGATTGCAATAAAACAGTTGAAAGATAAATTAGTAGATTTAGAAAACGAAGTTAAAGAAAAAGAAAAAGAAGTCGAAAACAGCAATAAACAGCTAGGTATATATTTATATATATTATTTGTTAATTATAGTATTACTATCATCTATTTAAATTACAGTTTAACCTTTCTTTAGAATTTAAAAGAATGTTTTTTCATAGTTTATTGCTTTTCTTTAATAAAGAAACAATAAAGAAAGACCAAAATTCTTTAATTTTAGTTACTGAAATATACTTTATTTTGTATCTATTTCGTCTTTTTTTTTACAGAGGAGTTACAGCAAGAGATGGAGACCGTTTACACCAATTGTGTTGAGCTAAACGAAAAATTCGAGGAGAAAAAAGCAAAGGCCTTGGAAATGAAACAGAGTACAAATCAAGGCAACTTTTCAACTTCGGCGTGGGGAGATGATGATACCTGGGGCGATTCAGCAACAGCTGAGGTTGACGTTGATTCATGGCCTGTAGACACTGCAGCACCGACAACACAAGCAAAGGAAGAGGACACGAGCGGTGTCAAGAAGTACAGAGCACTCTATGAATTCGTCGCAAGAAACCAGGATGAAATTTCTTTTCAGCCTGGAGATATTATTATTGTAAGTTTATTAATTAATTATTTATAGGTACTGTATGAGAAATCTACATAAAATAATGTGACATTTTAAAATTAGGTGCCGCCAGTACAAAATGCTGAACCTGGCTGGATGGCAGGAGAAATTAGAGGTCATACGGGATGGTTTCCAGAATCTTATGTTGAACCTATTGATGTTGGCACTAGCACAGCCGGTGATGCTTTTACACATCAGGATAGCATAGAAAAACGAATGTTAGAGTAAGTCTTAAACTATAATTTGGAACTAAAGACTCATTCCCTAAAACCAATAAAACATAAAAAAAAAAAAATAATAAAAAAAATTTATTTTTGCAGAGAAATTGTGGAAGTTCCTGAAAACGTATCGGACGCTGGTTCTGCTGTAGGCGAAGGTCCATACGTCGAGCCCATCACACCTAAATTAGGTGAAGGACAGTTGTGCAATATTAGTGCAACGACCCTTTACCAATATCGGCCTACGACTGAGCAACATCTTTCCTTCAACAAAGGGGAAACCGTTACTATTAAAGAACAACAGGTAAATGGCTTAATTTAACTTTTAATAGAAGAGTATTAATAGTAACATAAAATAAAAAAAAAAAAAAATTAATTATTTACCGTTCAGGATGTCTGGTGTTACGGCGAATCGAGTGTCGGTAATGTAGGATGGCTTCCGAAATCTTACGTTAAAATGGATATTACAAATGGTCAAAGTGCAACTGCTACCGCAGACGGCCTTAACGAGTATTATATGTCACTGTATCAATATGACTCCAATGAATCTGGTGATCTCAACTTCAATCAAGGCGAAATCCTTATGGTCATAAAAAAAGATGGCGATTGGTGGACTGGTGTCATAGGGGACAGGACGGGTATTTTCCCATCAAACTACGTTGAAAAATACGATATGCCAGATCAGGTAAGATGCGCCTTAATGATTTTTTAATATTAAGGGTGTCTACTAATTTTAAAATATAAAATATTTCAATATTTTTGACTACGATTTGTGTGTTCCGATGTTAGCACTTGTGCACTTTCCCTACACATCTCATAAAGCATATATTATGTACAATTCTATTCTGTGTTTCTTAATAAGAGAAAGGAAGTTATATTTTTAAATTTGATTTGTTGGTAAAATTTGATGATTTAAGCAATTTAAAACATTTTTAAGTTTAAAAGTTTAATATTGAAATCAAACTAATATATATATGCATTGAGAATATTTTCTAAGCATTACGATTGTAGACACCCTGTCCCGCTTTTTGTGATTTATGCTTTAACCATCAGTAATGTTTTCATTTTGTGTTCACCTTCACATGTGTGTTGCTACTCTTTCCTAGATCACTGCAACTCAAGACATAGCAAAAGTTGAAAATCAACAAGACGTTTTAAGTAATGCTGTTGACACTGAAATTAAAACACAAGATAAACCAGTGCGTATGATGACTAATATGATTAACTTTTAACTTGCAATGATCGATTCAAATTTTAATACGAACTTTCTAATGATTGAAACCGAGAGGGTTGTCAGCAGATATAAAATCTAGAGTGCATGGACCTAACTTTTACAATATTTTATCACTTGTAAAAATTTCAAATCAAACTATGAATTGGTTTTAACTGCGGTAGTAGCCCTGCACGATTTGTAAAGAAAAATACTTAGAAAAATGATATTATTGATTAAATAAAATAAGGAATCGATCATTCGCATACCTACCCCCTCCCTTTACCTGTAATCATGCTAAATTGAATATAACATATAAATGTTATAACTCCTGTAAGCTAATGTAAGTCTCATAATTTTGTGGCGTAATTAATGGCTAAACACTTGCATCGTTTTCTTACACGCTACTCATTCCATAATCAAAAGCAGCAGGAGAAAACAGCTGAGCAACTTGAAGAAGAAATGGCAGAAGCTGAAGATAGAGCAGAACTGCCAGACTTTGCCGCTATGTCTGCGCAGCAGGTAACGTTCACATCCTTGCTTTCTAATATCTCTTCAAAATTCACTTCGATCATAAGTTTTTTATACGTATACGTTTACATATTTATGTCTATATGTATTTATCATTCTTTATCGAACACATAGATAAAAATATCGTATACTCAATTCCATTTGGCGTGTTTATAATATTCGAAAATCAATTACTTTTTTCCGCGCGTTCGTTGGGCGGGCTCAAATTCGACGCGCATCTCTCGCTATGCGAATTTTGGACAACCATTGTTGGCTTTCTTCTTGTACTGCTACATAGTACACAAAGGTAAATGTGGGAAAAAAGCTTGAAACGCTTTAGTGCTGTTGTTTTTTAATATTGTGCTTTTGTTTTTGTAACCAATATGATTTTATTTATACAGTACATAGTTATAGTAGCGTATTTTTAAATATTATTGTAGTCTTATTATTTTCACATCTTATACTATTTATTCTGAATAGTATATATGTTTTTGGTTGACGATGTTTTGTAAGTGAATTAGGCTAATAATATTCTACTTTATGCAGCGAGGACGAAAGCCTGAAATCGTGCAAGTTATTGCACCATACAAGGCAACGAGCATCGAACAGTTAGATCTTCAAAAGGGTCAATTAATAATGATCCGCAAGAAAACAGAGTCTGGTTGGTGGGAAGGCGAACTGCAGGTGTTTAAACTGAATATTAAAATTCTTTTAATCTAGTTTATCTTAATTTTTATAATTATTAATATTACTTTTTATATTCCAGGCTCGCGGAAAGAAAAGGCAAATCGGCTGGTTCCCGGCATCGTATGTAAAACTTCTTACTAGCAGTAGTAATCGTAGCACACCGGTATCTCACAAATATCAGGATTCACCAACAATGGATCCATTTGCCGGTTAGTAATTTATTTTATTATTTATTTATAAAGTAGAAAAAAACGTTAAATAAAAAGAGGTTCATCAGGAAAAATATATAGGTGTGTGTA
Organism: Torymus flavipes; assembly: GCA_030522905.1. Classification (NCBI taxonomy): domain Eukaryota; kingdom Metazoa; phylum Arthropoda; class Insecta; order Hymenoptera; family Torymidae; genus Torymus; species Torymus flavipes. The sequence continues at coordinate 35,624 of JAPYZO010000179.1, read as the reverse complement.
ACACACCGAAAATGAAAAGGAAAATGAAATAATAAAGGTGTGGTTGGATACAAGCTAGGCCAGTTGGCTGTGTGAAAATCACCAAATATAATACAGGGAGTAAAGTGCAGTGTTACAGTGTATAGTGCAGGGATGAGCATGAACAGTGAGTGAATGAGTGAGGTGTGCAAATGCGATGGCAGTGAAATTCCAAAGATATGAAGAGCTACTTAATATGGAATACATTTCTCAGAGCCCGGTGTCAAAGGCAAGGATATCTAAGAGTCTCACACCACTCCTTATTAGATCTTTACGCAGTTGGAGATTGATGCTTTTCGTAAAATAATAAAGACGATATATATAAGAAAGTGCCTAATTTTTTAGCCGATCTTACCGAAACCAGGCCCATTTTGATCGTTAAGAAATTTCAGGGGGATTATTCATGGACAATTTATAATGCGATTTACCAGTTCGGCGCAATATCAATTTGTTTAAATAGAGTAGTAAAATTTGAACAAATTAATATTGCACCGAGCAATACATCGCGGTATACAAAACCTTATCAATAACAGCTAAATATTATTATACAATATTTTCAATTATATTCTTATTAATATACCACTTATTTTAAGTCGTTAATTTATAATACCAATATATACATATATTTTTCATTTAACAGAGAAAGTGATGGCATTATATCCATATAAGGCACAAAACGATGATGAGCTCAGCTTCGAAAAAGGCGATGTAATTGTTGTCCTATCCAAGGATGAGGAATCGTGGTGGCGAGGTGAATTGAACGGTGCCTCTGGAGTATTTCCTACCTTTTATAGTATTAGTCGTTAGTTAGGTTTTGTATGATCAGTTTGAGTCTGTGTAATTTGCTTTTAATGTTTAAAATTGTAATTTTATTATTATTTAATAAATTTTCATTTTATAATTTTTGTTTATATTTTCTTTTATGTTTTCGTATAAAGTTTGATTTAGTAAAAATTTTGATTTAATGTAATTAGACAAATATTTTAATTGAGAATAAGACTTAAGCTCTTCAAAGACAACGTTAAATTATCTTACTACAAACGAGTTGCCTCACTAAAATTAAGCAAATCGTAATTAATAAAGATATAATGTAACGGTTTTTTGTTTCTAATAAACCACATTCATTCGTGCGATAAGCATTAATTTCGTTTTTAAAAGATTTATAAATCGTAATTAATAAAGATATAATGTAACGGTTTTTTGTTTCTAATAAACCACATTCATTCGTGCGATAAGCATTAATTTCGTTTTTAAAAGATTTATTTTAATCATTGCAATATCCATCGCTCCACGTAGTATAAAACCATAGAAAACGCTGAAGCTAAGATATCTAATTGCGTTTAACTATCTCATCATTGCCTCCTATAGAGTTGAATTTCACTTCACGTGCGAGTAATAGATGATATATATGCACCCCTATGCAGTGGCGTCAGTATCGAATCTCAGCAAACGTTTATTAGGCCTCCATTATCTAATTGTGAATGGTTAACCAATCGGCACTCATACGTGTACCCCTCGACTATATATTCTAGACCGTGTGGTTCGCTTGAATACACATATATTCGATGATTTGACTGAACATTTTCAAGCTTTAACGGTTCTCACGTATAATTTTAGAATCACTGCTACCGCTAACCATTATTTTCTTTTGACATCACATAATTTTTCATTGGGTTTATTTGAATTTTAACTTTGATGCGTTTATTCATGTAAAATTTATACAAAAAGAGAAAACGATTTTGTACTTACTCGTCGAAAATGAGAGAGGACGATGAATATTCTAATCCTTTAAGGATACACATTATAGGATTAATTTTTTTTTATAAATTATTCGCCGTATATTTATAATATTAACGAAGTCACTACAAAAATACTATCGCTTAATTAATGCTTTAAGCTCGTGTTCCTAACTGTGCATTCTGTAGATTTAGTGTTAATATTTGTACCTATTGACAATACGTATAATCAACGTGTTTATCGAGTGATTTGTTAAACCGTAATTATTTTATTGAGTAATTATGTCTACAAAACCTTGTGTGAATAATATAACTTGTATCGGTGTTACAATTTTCGCTTGTTCGTGGTTGCATGCTTATTTTCATAATGCTTCACAATCCGCGAAAAACGTATTTAAATTTTTTACCGAAAAGTACAATACAAATTACACACTTTCATAGTCCTCTATTTTTATATTATCTATATACCAAAGTTGTGTTAATTACTAAATTTTCCATTTATTTTACCAAACATTTTAATTTTTTTATTTCTTATTACTAATTCCATATTGCTTAAAAATTGTGAATTTCATTATGAAATTAATCAATCAGATGAATATTTATTTATGACGAAAATAAGATAAATAAAAAATTGTTAAATTTTTTAACAATTTAAATAAAATATGTCAAAGTTAATAAGTACTGAAATCAAAATTAAATATTTTTTCACTGATAAAGAATTCTGTTTGCAATGTCACTCATCTCATTATCATTATCGTCTCATTTTATTTTTGAAACGATTTTAATGGAAGTATTCATAAAAATTGAATTAACAATCTTATTCTTAATATTAGTAATTTACAAATATACTATTCATAGAATTTTAATGAAATGTATAAAGTTGTAAAAAAAAGTATATAGATTAAATGGCTCTCCGTTGTTGTGATCGAACTCGATTTTTTATATAGTAATTAACATTTATAAATTATGTTGTTAACAACTAAGAATTTTAGATAATTAAACGTATATTATAGATTTTCAAAAGTTAAAATATAGATTAGCTTTCAATCTTTTGTATCACATTTGAGAGAAGCTTTTATTGAATTTTCAAATATAATTAAAAATCTTGATAGAAATAATATATTAAAATGATAAATGCTATTAGAATGATATCTGCATAAAATTGTGAATCAATAATTTCAAATCGGCTTTGGGAATTCAGTAAATTGCCTTCCTCAAGCAATTATGTTCTCTGAGAAAAATACATGGTTGACTCAATTAGAAATTACTAGTTATTAGCTAAAGTTGAATTTTAAATAAGCTTTTATTGACAACAGAAATATCATTTAATCAAGTTTTGTTGGTTTTACGTAGTATAATATAGTTTGAGATTTAAATAATGAGTGACATATAATTTTTTTATTTAAGTGAATCAGACGTTTTGTATTCTCTACAGCCATTTTGCTTTTTATCCGAGTCAACTGCATGGCTTTTTTCACAGCGCACGAAATATTATTTTATATATTGTTGTCATATCAAGGAAGTGGTTTCTCAGTTGATAAAATATAATAAATTTGATATAAAATATAATAATTAACGAAAACCGTTAAAAATATAAATATATAGACATTTTGTAATGGAATATTCATAAATATAACACGTGAATTTATTTAAAGTGATTTTTCGGACAAGTTTTCAAACAAACATCAATCTTACCTCACACTTCCGTCCAATTAAAAATAAAAAAAAATCGCACGGAAACCACTTCGCTGATAGGACTCCTGTATATACACACGCCGCGAAGCATTATTTTTCCCGTTACTAATGAATGTGTTCTTTCGCCTGTGCTTATAACCACGCAGCGTAAGAGGATTGAGCATCGCAGCACCTCGAGGCAAAACCTCTGTTAAAGCAAACATTATGTTTAAACAAATGAAAAAGCAAAAAACCGAAACGCAAAGCCAAAACAAAGCATTGCAAAAAATACACACGCACGTGCGCATCTCGCGGGCTGCCAAACAATTGCTGTTATAATTATACACACACGAAACGGAATTTTTATTTATGTACATGTTGATTTGCAATTTGTCTTAAATACGATGCAAAATATAACAAGGAGATCGCGAGATATCACTAAAAATCGGCATCCCTTCTTGGCCTGCTTCACAGCTATCGGGGATTGAGCAACGAAAGAGCGACGAACTCATCGGCTCCAGGGAGACGATTAACGAACGAAAAATGAGACAAAGAAAAGTAAAAGAGACAAGTTGCTTAGAAACGGCACACATGCAGACCACACTCGATGCGAGAGAGAAAGAAAAGCGAGCAAATGATTTATAAATAAGGTGGTGGGTGCGACGAGCGATAGTTAAAACCGCGAATAAACAAAGAACAATTATTAAGACGACTGTAGCAAAAATATATATAAGAAGCCAGCCCCTCTCTATGTGTTTTGTTTCTCTTCTTCCGTCTGGCAACGCGAGGGCAAGCAAGATGCGCGGGTGATGCTAATTGTTCTTGTCCAGCGTAGAGAGAAGCGATACTGCCGATACGAAAGAAAGGAGAACAAAAATGTGCGATAGACGGAGACAATTGGCCGAGCCTTCAAGATCTTCCCACTTTTGTCAAAGCTGAACGACGTCGCGCGCACACTCACTCATAAATATACACACACACACGCTGACATTATTTATTATTAGTTATTATATACGATAAAAAAAACATTGTTGAACAATTGCCATTCTTAAAAACAATTAATCCTGTCAGTGCTTATGTATAAAGAAAAAGCGCGGGATGATAGAAAACGGAAAAATGCTAGTAAAAAATGAGTAATAATAGTAAAGGGAAAATTTAAGCAACTGTGCAATCACGTATGCATGTATGTACGCTTTATTACGCAGAGCTATACATAATGGAGAGCTGGTGTGTGTCCTGCTGAAAAATTCCGATGGGAGAGGAAGAGCTGCGCGGATATGAACCACAAATGAAAAAAAGAAAAAACTATTAAATGGAGAGTGAATTGATTTTTGGTTTTCTGTAAATATAAAGTATACTGTGTAAGCGCGAAGGAGCTAAAATGACTAATTGCGTCTTTGAAGTAGACAGTAACGGAGACAATGCGCCATTGACTCCTTCCTCGTTTTTGTTTTCGTGTAAAAAAAATATACGAGATAGGTACGTCTACGAGTTTGCCCGCCGGCGGTATACATAATGATGTCGAACTTCACGAGTGAGAAAAATAATAGACAATATGTAGAGTAAAGGAGCTTTATCAACGGGCGTAAAAGGCTTAAATACGAGATAAGAGATTGTTTATTACGCATAGAGGAGTGTATCAAGGAATGCGTGAGTTGAGGTCATTGGCGTGTCTGGCTCTGCCTTATCGACGGGGCTTTGCTAATGTTGAGGTTACAGGTTTAGGGGTCTTGATTATTTATTTCCTTATTCACCTGAGTGAATCATTTCCAATATTTTTATTAGTGTTTCTAGCTAATTTTGAGGTAATTGTTATCGCGAGAAACGGAAATTTCAATTCGATTTTCATTTGAAAATGCAAATTTTCTTTATCCGTATGTGATGCTAGAATACCACATTTTTAAATTATATAAGGATTATAAAATATTGTAATATAATATGATAGATTGATTTTAGGTATCTTAATATATATATATCAATGTTAACTGTTTGATGATGGCCTAAGTTACATCTGTTTGTTGTATAAAATAATAGACCTAGCTATTTATACAGGAATAAGTGGCGTAGCTACAGAAATTCTTTGTGTGAAAATATTAAGTTATTCCCTAGAAATCAGATAAGTTAGAAAATAATTTAATTATGTGATTTTTTAAATGTAGTATAGCTCTGTCGGCATAGTAGGGCAATTTATTTAATAAATACGCAAAGTATTATTGAGAATACTCAAATATGTAACGATATTAGTGTTTATTTTATTGTCGATTTTTTTTTTCATTGTACTCTTATTTAGTAATAAAACGCAAAATGACTTCAACTTACAAGTTCTTGTACATGACATTCACATATACTGTTTAGGAGTAAAAACTGTTCGAAAGTTCCCTGTTTACTGCACATATTATCTATAATTTTTTTTTCTTATGTATATCGCTTGCGTGGGGGCCTTAATACATTTTTTTAATATAATTCGTACAAGGACAAATAGTAAAGTTATCAGAGATAGTTAAGTTTCGAGTCACGGAGAGTCGTTACTGAAAACGTTTGTTCATTTAGTGATTTTCTAGAAACTTAAATATGATTCAATGTACAATTCGATTGACGTTACTTACGGAATGATTTTGGTAGTGCGTTAAATAGTTGATCGTTCCATGTGTTTTGTACATATAGAAATTTTTAATTCCATGAGTAGATTTTAGAAAATTCAGCGATTTCTCTCCAAGTCAAATCTTGCAAGGAACATATTGATTTTCTTGTACTCTAGTTTAATTGTGTATTTATTTATTTGTGCATATGTTGATCTGTAAATTATTTGATTGATGCATAGTAAATGCAACATAATTCAATTGATTATTGATAATTGACCGATGTCTAAAAATAAATGAATAAAACTTACCAAGCATTATTTCAATATCATTTGCGGTGGTATATTAGTTGCTATAGTTTGGTTTGACAATGACAATAATATTTTTCTGAATCTGTAAATCTAAACATGAATACGAACATTATAAAAAAATCGGTATGCTCCCGTCAGACTTTTTTCAGGATATATATAAATATACATATAAAGAATACATGATCGTGCCCTTCGGTCTGTCCGCGAGAGAGCAAAAGGATGTAAACCCCGTATTAGAATTCAAAGAATACTCCAGAATCTCAAGTTGACTCTGCGACAGATTTTCGTACTTTTTCAAATTTCGCGATCCTACATCTAATTATGAAATTTGTTATTAGCTTTATTACTATGTAGTTGAACTATTTTATTATAATTTCATTTATTAGAACATTTTTTCTTCTGAAAAAATTGACTATTGACATATAGAATTCATACATTTACTGTTACTATTGAAGTTAGATAAATTTAGCATTGAAAGTTGTCTATTTAAGTATTGCTGAAAACCAGTTTTGTATAAAAATAAAAATAGTGCCATATGTAATTCAGTTTTATAAGTTACTAGAAAAATAGGTATCTTACAGGTAAAATAGATACTCATTTCGTTCAACTAAATTTAGTAATTGCTAGAAACTTGCTTGAATCAAGCAATGTTTTGCTATAAACATTAAAGTTCACCTCATTAAATTAGACAAAAGCATGAATCTGAATGAGCAGTATGAATCTGAATAATCGGAAGATAAGGGATTACGAAAACTTGTCGTGGGGAGCTGCTGCATATAGACTTACCCTCGTCGCTCCTTTAGACTATACACGAGAACGCGAAACTGAAGATTCTTAATACTTATTATAGAGACAGAAAAAGGCGGTAACAAGCCTAATGAGAGACAAAACAAAATCGAAAAAGTTGAATCTTGCAGTTAGAATGTATAACGACTTATATATTGTATAAGAAATGCCTTCTCGAGTGTCGAATATTATAAATGAAGACCAGAACATTATATATCGTCATTTAATTTTGAACCGCCAAACGCTGTAACTCTGAAATTCCGAAAATCGTTATATATAAAGCGAAAAAATTGAGCGTTATTAATACGATAGTCAAACTGTTAACGTTTATGTGTTTTTTTTCTGTTATACGATGTATTTTAGTCGATTGATTTCGACTGCACGCGTCAGATTTATCCTGGCGCTGCGGCACTAGCGAGAGATAACGATAAAAATTATATACGAGCGCTGTCACATACACTGTAATACCAAAGACGATGGGGAAAGCATGAAAAAAGTACCGTTACATAATATATCCAGTACCACGAAATAAACAATTAAGGCAAAAGTAATTAATAAATAATGTAATCTCAGTCCACCCGGCTTGAAGTCGCGGGGTCGCACAGCGGTTGCAGAAATTGAGGATAGAATAAATGTCTGTTAACGTAATAAACCTATGGCTTCTTTTTTGTTTATACTTAAGCTATACTGTATATTGTTTTTCATTTACTGAAAATCGTTTTTTGGACGGAAAGCGCTTTTTGTACATTTCAGTGTTTTTAAATAATTAGAGACTTGATACTCATCTAATACCATTCCATTATAGTTTCAATAGTATTATAATTATATCCTTAAAAAATTGTAATACAAACATTTGTTCTTTTACGAAAAATTGTAATAATTAGTTGTAACACAAATGTACAAAATGAATAGTTTTAATTCTGAAAAATTATTTTCAGTTTTTTCTTTTTTACTATATATTATGTCGAGAAGTTTAAAATTAAAAGAACATTAGAATTGTTTCAGATATAGAAAGTATAAAGTATATATAATATATATATATATATTGTTTACAGTAATAGCTAGTAAAAATGTAATATTATGTAACATTGATAGAAAAGTATGTTAACGTATAAGCTGTAAAAATATATTATAATAATCCCGTGGGCGTTCCTTTGATTTTAAACCCTCGACGCACGATGAGAAAATAAAAACATGGGAACACATCAAAATACTTAAAATTCAAATTGAAACTTTATTCTATAACATGTACATTTATCTTCCCATTATACTTGTTCCTTTTCTGTGTTCATCTGAATTTTTTGTGTGATACGTGAAAATCTAAAAAAAAAGAGAAAAAGTGATTCCGGAATGATTTTTCAATTCGCAATTGTTTCACCGTTTGTTATGTACAATTATCCCGGTGTATACTTGAAAAATTCCTTTGAGAGGAAAAAGCCGTTGCTTTTCCGGAATCACTTTGCAATTTTCTTTCGCATCGAAAGAAAGCAAAACGATGAGAACTTTTCGGAGTGCGTAATTGGTTAATCATTACGAGATGAATAAATGAGACAATTAAGTAAATTAATAACAAAAATGCTAACTTATTATATACATATCTTGTAACAAGAAAACAATACTATAGAGTATTAAAAGCATTCAAAATTTCAAAGTCAACTTGATACCAAAGTTCACTTTTGCACTCTTGCGACCACTTTACTTCTAAATGAAAAGGCTAATTATTAAAAAAAAAAGGAGAAACCTCATTAGGAAAAACAAACGAGTATTAAACGTACGCGCGAGTCGACGATTGTAAAAGTTGTAGGAGACATCATTACTTGTATAGCGCGCAACAGAAAAGTATCATTTCGCTAGGTAGAAGTAGAATAGACGGGGGAGAGTGGCTCTATAAATTTATAATCACCGTGACAAAAGTATAAACCAAGTGTAAGCAATCGCTGACTAGTTACTCCTGAATTCGATACACATCGAGAGACTTTTCCTTCGCGCTTTTTTCGACATTAGATTTCGAAATTCGACAACGAAGAGACTTTTGCACTGATGACGAAAATAACCCGATGGATGTTTATTAAAATATGATTAAATATATATCTGTTGATTCGAATGAGTATAAATCTATTCCATTTGAAATTCAATTAATACTATATTATAAAAAATGTTTTTTCCTCGAATTCATCATGATCTTGACGAGTAGACCTTGAACGGATCTTTACTAAAACTATCTAAGATTTTACTTAATATATAACTTTAGGTCCCAATTAAGTCAATATAACATTGTGTTGATACTAAATCTTCTATAATAAGATTTCGCGAAAATTCATTGCGTCTCGACGAGACAAAACAGTGTAACAGTTCGAACGTTGAGTTTTATAAAGCAAAAAAAAAAAAACAAAGAAATCGCCGTCGTAAAAAATATGAATCCGTAGAAACGCTTTAGCGCAAGAACGGTTGAGTTGCATATACTTGAAGCTAAGGGCCACAAAACGCAGTTAATAGTAACGATATAATCAAGCTGTCAGAAAGCCGTCGTCGCCATTATTTAATCACGCCGCGTTAGTTTTCAAAACCGAGACTATAAACAATCCAAATCGGTAAAAAAAAACCGAGAGAAACCCGAGACGAGGACTCACAGCATCACTCGACTAATTACTTGCTATGCGCATTGCAACACAACTACACGCATATATATATAGGAGGTCTTCCCAGTAACTTAAAGCCATTGACGAATCTCACGAGCAAATTTTTTTATCGAGTTCCATCGAATAAAAGTTCATTATCTTAAAAACAGGTTTGCGCTGGGATATTATAGTTGAAAACTAAAAGAAACCCGTGTATAAAATAATATGAATGAAAAATTTATTAAGTATTATGATTTAATTAAAAAATCCTCGCCAAGAAGAGGAACTCGAGTTAAAACGGTCGCGGAGGCGCGAGGCCCGTTTGCAAAGCGCGGACTCGTTGCCGTCGCGTGGCCGCGCTAGTTTAGCAGACGAGGAGAAAAAGCTAGACGCACCGCAATGAAAATGGATGGCAAAGCAAAATATATTAAAGATGAAAAAAAGAAGCAAACTGAGAGAATCGCGAGCGCACAACACACGAGTGTGTTTCTTTGGCTCACACCTCCCTCGACACGTGCAATAATAAAATTATATACATACGCATAACTTATTTGTAATTGATAGAGGGAAAAAAAGAGGGACGAGAAAAAAGCGAGGTGGAATAAAATAAGACGCAGTCAAACTATATACATGTGTTGATTCGACGGTTATGTTTTGAAGGGAGCGTAGAACAAGAAAGGTCGAACCTTACAGTAAAAAAAAATATAGACGATGACGAACAAATCAGAAAAGAATAACAGTGAACAAAAAAAAAAAAAAATGAGGAGAAATTTTGCCTGGAAAAGATTTTTCTATATCGTATAATATAAAAAACGAAAAAAAAAAATACAAAAGAAGCTACGAGAGGTGTAACGCAAGTTTTTGCAACGGCGTGGTTACTACGTGTACTTTGAATATATACACTTACAAATATTGTAATTATGTATAACAATTATTCGTGTAGCGCTATCCTGAGATTGTTATCAATGCAAGACTTATACATATTGTTTCTCGTTGTATTGTCGGATATTAATAAAAAAGAACAAAAAAACTCAATGCGCGCAATGGACTTGAATTAAATTTGTCTTCATTTTTCATTTATGCAAATTTTAAGTTTTTCTTTTGTTTTCGAATAATTTTTGTTCATAATTATTGTTTTAGAACTTATTTTTTTCATAGATGTTAGAGAATTAGTTTATAAAAATTTTAATTTATGAAAAAAATAAATGTTTTGTTTTTAGAAGCTCGTGATATAGAATGATATATATCGATAAATTAATTTACAACTACAATTTTACCTTGAATTACAAAAAACAAATAATTTTTTTTATAACATTAAATTGTCTTCGTTTTACCCTATATAAATTACTGATCACTTAATTTGCATTTTACATATTTTTCTGTGCCTTTTAAATTTTTTTATTCAGTCTATTTTATTTAAAATTTCAATTAATAAGTCAATTTTTTAATAATAAAAAAAACCACAATCTCAATTATTTATTTTTGTTCAATTCTTCTTTTATCTCCTATCCTCCTTTTATTCGTTTAATCCCTACACTGAGGTTTCTCTTTTCCGCGCTCGTATAGAAAAAAGCCGAAAAACTAAACATGCTACCAATTTCCCCCCACAACAATCATTATCGAGCGAATACAAAATTCTCCCACGTGTCAGTCCCGGGCAAAGTTCAACGTCATGAAAAATTCAGCCTCCCACGGCCGCTCGCTACTATATCGACTTGTTTATTTTCTCTGCGATCCTCGATCCACCTCCTACCTCACCTCCCCTAACCCTCATTTCATCGGACAGGCGCCTGTGTCGTCGCGAGTTCGGCCGCGCGACATTGTCATCACATCCCCCAGTGACCTGTCTAAAATTAAATCACTCGCGGCTGCTCGATAGTGGGCCAATGCAACATTAAAACGATCATACAAAGAGGGAGAGAGGGAAAGGGAGAAAGAAAGAGCTCGAGAGATCGCCGAAAAGGAGAGCAACGGTGCCGGCCGGCGGTGGCGGCGGCGGCGACGGCGGTGCAGTGCGGAGGCCGGGATCAATACCTATATATCGCCCTGCGCGCTCTCCTCGCGCCGGGCTCTTGACACAGTTTCGGGGTGCGCGCCGAAAGAGGAACGCGCGCGCTCGCTCGCGAGGAGGAACGACATACCCCTCAGCTCATTGTGTTACACCAGCCTTTTTTCTTTTTCTTTTTTTCGCGTGTGTGTCGGCGCGGGCGCGCGTGTGTCTATCGCGACAACGACGACGACGACGACGACGATGGCGGTTACGATGACGCGCGGCGACGGCGAAGCAGTCGGCAACGGGATGAGCGTGACACCGGTGACCGATTTCTCATCCTCCTCGGCGAGATCGTCCCTGATCCTTGGTGACGACGCTATCAGTATGCAGATGGACCCGATGGAGAGGAAGAGACAGGAGTACATTAAGGAGCTCATCCTGACCGAGGAGGCCTATATCGTCGATATGCAACTGGTCCACGAGGTAATTGGCGCGCTTTCTTTCGGAGCTTTTTCATTGGGGGTTATTTGGGCTTGTTGGGAGCAAATATTCTTTTCACGCTGCGGTAACATATGTTGCGTCAAATGTGGAAACATCTTCTTTTTTAATTAAAGAAAAATATACATTAATAGAATCATGTCTTTATTTGTTTTTAAATATTATTAAAAAAATTAAAATTATTGTAACGTTCAGTGGGAATTTCGTGAGTTGAAAAAATTTTAATTTTAAAATATAGTAAAAAGGTTTTTAATTAAATTAAGAAAAAAAAAAATCTGTTGTAAGATAATACCACGTGTAAAACAGACAATATATTCATTGTTTTTTTATAAGTTGCTTTGCATATTTCATTTCACCGTCTCCACTACACCCATCTCCTCCAACAAAATGATAATTCAAATATCAGGCTAAAAATAGTATACAATAATCAAAATCATTATTCACACTTACACACGAATTTTTCACGCAGGTTTTCGAGAAACCACTTTTAGCTAGTATGGTTTTAACCGTGGACGAAGTTGACAAAATATTCGTCAATTGGAGGGATATAATTGCCTGTAATGACAATTTCTTGAGGTAATTCAACTGCCATTAGCTTGAAAAGTGTAACCAATTCTTGCGAAATTCGATATTATTATTTAAAAATTTTTTTTCGCAGGACGCTAAGGATAAGACGAGATAATAGCGACGGGGGAATTGTCAGAATGATCGGCGATATCCTTTGTGAAAGTGTAAGTTATAGTCACACAATCTTCACATTTAATCATGATTTATTTTGTTTTTTAATACGACTAAACGATTACAGATACCACGTATGTCGGCCTACGTTAGGTTCTGCAGTTGCCAAATATCGGCGGCGTCTTATCTTCAGCGCCTGACCGAGAACAATCCGGCCTTCGTCGAAGTCGCCCACCGGTGCCAACAGGATTCCCGTACCAAGGGGATGCCGCTTAGTTCGTTTCTAATTAAGCCAATGCAGCGAATCACCAAATATCCGTTACTTATCGGAAAAGTAAGACCGTACCGTCTTTCTGAATTCATCATGACAAAAATTAATTATTCCGATGCTGACGTTATTAATGGTTTGTTTTTTCTTTTGCAAATTTAGATATTAGAATATACCCGTCCAGAACATCCTGATAGACAATATCTACAGGAAGCGTTAGCTAAGGCTGAAGAATTTTGTATTCAGGTGAACGAAGGCGTTCGAGAGAAAGAAAACAGCGACAGGCTAGAGTGGCTGCAAACGCACGTCGCATGTGACGGTCTGGAAGAACAAATAGTTTTTAATTCGCTCACAAATTCACTTGGTCCCCGAAAGCTCTTACATTACGGAATCTTGCACAAAGCCAAGAGCGGTAAGGAACTCGTCGGCTTCCTCACGAATGACTTTCTACTTTTCGCACAACCAATGAAATCCATTCCTAGCGGTCAGCAGTTCTCCTTCGAGAGGAACGAGCATCATAAGTTCAAACTGTACAGAAGGGTGAGCCATTTTTAAAATTTAATTGATTATTTGCCAGTTTTGAAATTTAAACAAAATGTCTTATCGAATTTTTAGCCTATATTCCTGCAAGACCTGCAGCTCTACAACGAGACGGAGTCAAACGGCCACTCGGGTACAATGATGAATGGTGGAGAGGCGACAGAGCACTCGCGCACACTCAAGCTGAGCGACTCGAAAAAGGCCATCACTCTAGTGGCGCCGTCCGTCTCCGAATGTACGCTTTGGGTGAGGCGGATCCAGGAGGCACGTCGTCAGTTCGCTGAAAACGAACGCTCGCGTCTCCAGCGACAGCGTTCGAGTAAGTATTGCGCGCGACTCCTGCTCGCCTTACGCGGGATATTGTCATGGTCCAGTGGCCTACGCGCAGCGCTTCTTAGTGTTGTCCACTTTACGAGCTCGCTGCTCGACGCGCGGGAGAGCAAATTTCAGAAGACTGATCAGAAGTATTATAGCGATGGTAGTAATAAAGTTTCGCTTTGACAAATAAAAATGAGATTGACTAGAACATCGTTTTCGCTGATTTATTTTCGTGGATAATTGTTGATGATAGACTAAGATCTTTTTATTCAAATTTTTGCTTTATTCTTTAAGCCGCAGTTGTAAGATTTGCTAGTCATTTTTATCATTAATGTACAGGTGTTTCTATAAAGCTTCACAGCTTCAATAAAGAATTGATTCATTTATAGTGCTTTCTTAAACTATCTTATAGTTTATCATCAAAAATTCTTCTATTGTATAGTCCTAAGCATAAACAGCTTTTTAAGTCGTGCAATATATGTTTGTCTCGGCTAATAGAACAGGCGCAATTCAAAGCATGTGGACGAATCCTCGTTACAGTGTGTGAAGGATCCAGCATAAAAGCTACGAATGGTAAGCCTACGGATGGTTCAGTATGTCGTCTATCATTATTTATGTACCAATAATCTCTGCCATATTTACAAAAATTTTTTTTAGAAATGTTAAATTATTATTTATTTATTATGGAAAACAAGTTAAAAAATATTTTTGTTAAGTATGGCAGTTTTTTTTACTATGTATGTATGTAGTGCTTCATCATTCATTGCTTTTCTTTCTACTCTCTTACGCATGTCAAAAATGACACTTGGGATCTAGTGGTATGAACACATCCAGAAATCGGAAGGTGCAACTCGGGTACTCGGGTGACAATGTACACACGTTTTTTATATACGTATTTTGCTTTAAATTACAACACTTTACATTCTTTACTAACAATCAATACACTCTATTGTAGTTCGTCAAAGGCCTCCAAAGGGCCAACTTCGGATAATAGTACAAGGAGCGGAAGACCTTGTCAGTAATAACAAAGGTAAAGGCCCTTTTAAAATTTTCGAAAAAATTCAGACATTTAAAATTATAACGATCTTACACCCGAGTAAAATTATGGGTCATTTATATTTGACATACCTAATGACTTATATAAATAAACGTCATATTTTGATTTTATTTCGATTTTAATGATTAATTATATTCATTTTAAGTCCTGAATCACGGATAAGGCGCAATTGGTGAGAAAGGATTCAAATAAATTTCTCTGTTAAAAGTACTTTTGTTTTATTGACAATTTTACAATTTGCATTGCATGGTTAACATTTCCTTATAAAGGCTGAGTCGTGCTACTTCTTATAGAAGTAACAAAATAAGTATTAGAAAATAAGTATTAGAATATAAAAGTACATTATTTTAAGAAGCAGTCATGGTAAATGGAGTATCTAAAATATGTTAAATAAGATCTATATACTTTTATATTCATGCTTACATAATAATTATACTAATTTAACTAATGTATGAGTTTCTTAGTGACTTACAAACTAATATAAACTAATATACATATATGAAACTATACATACTTTCACTTTCTATCTAAAAGATAAAGTCACACAAGCTCAGGTTTGTAATATGGCTGTATCACAGGCAAATTAAGCACATTGCATGCTTGTGTGTGGATGTCACATTATTCTAAAATGAATTTTATATATGTTTGAATCATATGCTTACAGGTAAATGCAATGCGTTTTGCAAAGTTTCCATGGGTTCGCAAGAGGAACAAACGATCGTTGTTTCAGGCACAGATTGTCCCGTATGGGATGCTTCAATGCAATTTCAAGTTAAAGACCTACACGAAGACACGTTGTGTATTACTATTTTTGACAAAGGATACTTCAGTCCAGATGGTAAAAAATTTCATAAAACGTTTTAATTAAATCTTATGTTTAAGTATCAAAGAAAATAAAAATAATTTCGAATTACATTACTTATATTTTCGGTAAAAAATATTTGTTCCAGAATTCGTAAACGATTCTATAGAAAAAATATTTTTAATCGCTTTGATTTTTATACAAATTTTTGTTATTTACAGAATTCCTTGGTCGAGCTGAAGTTCGAGTTGTTGATATCGTGAGAGACAGCAAAGATGCTTGTGGTCCCATCACAAAGCGAATCAAACTTCGAGAAGTTGACCGAGGAGATGTAGTTTTAAAATTAGATCTTCGTCTTTTCGGCAGTAGATAATGTGTACAAATTTTTACAAAATAGATAATGCATAATCAATAACAGAAAATCTCATCTTAATTGGCATCCTGATTTTTCAGTCTTTTAGTACGTAAGAAAGTATAAGTATTCACAAGAAAGTACACATTCATACATTTCCATTATATTAAGTATTTCCATTGTAAATGTAATAATTACACAATCAAGTCTGATTATGTGCGAATAGTCGATAGTTTTGTACACTATGTTGTATTATTTACTTGAGAAATTGTTAGGAAATATTTTCCTGTTTCATTATAAAATGGTATTGTATTGTTTATATCTTTATTAAATTTATAATTATTGTTATTTTGCTATTGCAAATGCTCTCTTTTATCACGTCAAGATTAAATTATTAAATAAAAATTATTAAAATAATTAACGTGTTTCTTATTCTTAATTAATGAAAATGATCTTACTAATTAATTATCTTATCCTTAGTAATTTTGAAACAGAAACAGTACTATGTTTCATTGATGGATGAAATTTCACATAATAAAACATCATAATGAAAATACCTAATAAGAATGGTATTATGCAAGAAGCAGATATTAAATAGTGATACCACACTGTATCAATATCAGTTGGCAAACATAAAATTATTAAGATGCTAGCTGAAATATTTTCTAATAAACAAATTGTATAAAAAATAACATGCCTTGTACAAGTGCCAGTATCTTCAGGATTTAAGTAAATGAAAATGAAAACAAATCCAAGAACACATGAAAACAAAGTAGATTTAATTCTTTCTGCTATTGTATGTGGTAAATGTGGCGCACGATTAGGTTTTTGACAAAATATAATTAGCCCCCGAAATTCGGTAATAATCCACATTGTCATTCCAAGCCAATGAAAGAAGCAAGCTAATGAAACGCACAGTGTTGAAATAACAGCTGCTGCTGATACACATGCTATTCTTGAAGCTGCAAATATCATTTAAAATTATCAATACATTAAATATTATATATTAAATAAAAAATAAATCATTATTTATAACATACTGGTAATGAATAAATGCCATAAAAATTGAAGAACGGAGCCTACAATTCCAATATTTTGTTTATCTAATTGAGCAAGTCGAATACTACGATGATAACTAACCATGGCCCATGCTAAGCTTATAAAAGAACTAGCAATACTGATGATTTGGTGTAATGCTAAAAATATATTAGCATAATTTATTTTAAAATACAAAGATTAACGTTTCTATATCAGTTTCAATAAAAAAATTTTTTTCAAATAAAATTTATTTTTTATTATACTTACTCATAATGCTAAATTCACCATAATAATCTTGTACAAAAACAGATAATTGCAAGATTTGTTGTGGCGCTGCTTCAATAAAACATTCGAGTACTCTAAGAAGTGCAATATCTTGTTCTTCTTTTAGCATTTTAATAAAATATTTCCTCTGACCAATTTTATCATCTTTCTTCTTGCACATACGGGATTTAATAGCATATTTTAAACTGAGATAAGAACGTTGAGCCATGGTAAATTGAAATACCACTGTTAGAATAAATGCCATTACTTGACCAATAAATTTAAAAATTGATTTGCTTTTAGATTGTTCATTATTTTGTCTATTTTTCTAAAAGTAAATGTTTATATAATATTAGTACAAAATCAGTTATAATAAAATAAGTTCTTATTCATAAGTTTAAATTTAGAATTCGCATTTCACAATAAGTATATGAAATTTTCATACCTGTCGATCTTGATGATACATTTGGAAACTTATAACAGTATTGATAAATGACGGTACCAATATCAGTGTTATAGTCCATGCAAACATACTTATTTTATCGTTCAAGAAATATTGAACTACTATATTAACATCAACACAAACATCAGAAAAATGTGCTATAATGGATAGAATTAAGAAAAAAATGTCACAATCAGTTATTCTTGAACTTTTAGGAGGAATATCTGTAACATCTTCCTTGTGACTCTCTGCATTTAATGCATCAGTAGGTGCTTCGACTGTGCTTACTGGCCTCACACTTTCTTCGAGTTCCATTTTGGATTTCACTGCTTAAATAAACTGTATAGCAAGCTAAAAATCTTGATTTGTGCTGTTTTAAGTAACTTGTTTACAAATATTCAAGGTTAGTTTTGTGATAGGTATTTTAATTTTAAATATTTGTAAAAATTTATTTTTTTTATGTTAAAAGTATAAATATATTTTCTTCAATATTTACTCACTGTGAAAAATTTATCCACTAATAAAAAAACATACTATAAAATATAAATCTAAAGTTTCTAGTATATTTATTTTTATGAATTGTAATCCGAAAAAACTTTTAACAGATTTGTAGAATACATTTTTAACTTTTCTGTATAAAAATGGAGTCTCTTGACAAAAATTTAGACATTATTTTTTTACATTGTTATGAAAAATTTTTTTAAGGCACTATAAAGCCACGAGAGGCTGCGTTATTTTGGAAAATTTATACTGCTTTTTCCGTTCACGGTTCAACTATGTGGCGCCATCTTTCCAGTCATCATATAGGTATATATATATTCACATGCAGATACAAATACAGGCTTTTGACACCCACACATTCCAAAGATACGAACACACGCACGGAGTTTGACACATCAAAGAGGTGTACGAACGACAATTCACCTGGGTCATTAAAGCTCATAATTTGTATTAATAGAATAATATTAAGTGTAGAATCAATGCAGTTGCAAGCTTGAAGATAAGTTGTGTAAATAAAAGCGTGTATGTGATAGTACGATTGACAAAATGCCGGTAAGTGCAATGAAAGGAACTGTCCTGATTAGGTTATGAGTCATCCTGAGCAATGAATTAATGGTTCTATTTTTCATCCTTAAAAGGCAAAATTTATTTAGTTGGTTTTTAATTCTATTATACGTATTCCTATTTCGTTAATGTACTATTTTTTAACAAATTATATGTTTCTAATATAAATAGTAACATTTAAGTTTACCAAGTAAAATAATTTGATGAAAATATTTTTTTATCATTTTTATTTCAGGCTTATCACTCAAGTTTCAATAGCAAGAATAATATTGGTAACATGGCCTTGTTACCTGTTAAAACCTCATTTAGAGGACCTGCCCCACCCCTTGCCAATAGTGAAGAACAAGATATTATTGATGAAGCATTGTATTTCTTTAAGGCAAACGTGTTCTTTAGGACCTATGAGATTAAGGTTATTTTATTTATTTATTTATTTATTCAATCATCAAACGGGCTATAGCCCTTGATACAAAGAATTTGTAAAACAAAATCAGTAGTAGCTAGTGATAGCATTGCATAAAAAAAAATTATTTAACAAGTAATATAATGTTATGTTATAATAGTAATATGAAACTTAAAATAGTGTATATTTCAAATAAACTATTTTACAGAGTGAAGCAGATAGAGTCCTCATTTACATAACTTTGTATATAACAGAGTGTTTGAAAAAGTTGCAGAAATGCATTAATCAAAATCAAGCCCAAAATGAAATGTATTCTTTGGCTATCTCCAAGTTTGATGTTCCTGGAGATCAAGGATTCCCACTGAACTCTGTTTATGCTAAGCCGAATAATCCGAATGAAGCTGGTATGAGTTTTTTTATTATTACAGTATCTATTAAACATCTGATTTTATTTCCATAAGCTAATAGAATTATGTATTTTGATTTTAGAGACAATGAGACAATATTTGTTGCAAATAAGGCAAGAAACTGGAGCTCGTCTTATTGAAAAGGTTTATGGGGCTGATGGAAAACCAAGCAAATGGTGGCTATGTTTTGCAAAAAAGAAATTTATGGACAAATCCTTATCAGGTCCTGGCCAATAATGAAGTGTTTATATTAATATGTAAAGTTTAAATGATGCTATGAATTTAATAAGATATGTAAGTAACAAAGAGTTTTTTAATTTACTATATTCTGTTTTTACATATGCAATAAGAATAAAGTAAAAAATTTTTACATTTAAAAATCATGTATTCTATTTTCAATAACCAAACATATAATGTTGGTTGAATTAAATTTTTCCCAGAAAACAAATTCCAATTTCGTTATTTAATTTTTCATGAAAAGAATGAATTTATAGTATTTTCTAACATTCACTAAAATAATTATTTTTTTTTATAAAAATTTAAAGAAAGGTTTAAATAAAAGTCTTTTTGTATGAAATAAATGAAGTCTTTAATTGACTAATATTTTAATTAGCCAGAATAATAATAATAATAATAATCAAGCTAATGCTCAATTTACAATTAAGAAGGAATAAGTACAAATACCTTACTTTCATAAGGAATTTTATGACTATTTGAGCCTTAACAATAAGAAGTCTCATACATTTAAATACACCTACATTTAATCGCTCGAACTCGTTGTCAATGAAATAAATAAATAATTTACAACTAATTTGTGTATGACAATTTCCTCATACGAAATGCGTAAATTTAGGACACATATAAATCACCGAGTTCACTTAGCGCATTAACAGACTTACTATCTAATTATCAATTAAGTTTATCTAAAAGTAACGAACCATCTAAGAAATTAATTAATTAAATTATTCTTTGATACACGATGTTAATAATACTTGGAAGTCATTTCAGTTAGGATTGATTCTTGGGATTAAATCGCCCTATATGAAGAATCAGTCCGGTGAGATTGTGTCTTATCAAGTACAGGAAGGGCTTGTCCATCTTCATTCTCGGCTTCTCGGAGTCCGTCTGGCGCCGGACGCGACTCCTCGGCGGGCGCCACGTCGGCAGGAACCATCGTAACCTCTTTTTCTCCAACCTCTCCCTCAGATTGTTGATTCGGTCGTAGTTCCACTTACTGCTCTGGGACAGGTGCTGGTTCAGCATTTCGATGTCTTGGTTCGACTCGGCCGAGTTCTCCGAACCGGACCAGCTTCCGGAGTCGCTTTCGTCTTCATACTTACTATTTTCACTAGCTTCGGAAATATTGTCCTCCCATTCCCTATTTTCTATACGATCATAGACTCCATTATTAACATTATTGATTATCTTCCAAGCTCGCATGTGCCTGGACGATGTGCCAGGGTAAGTCTCGCTCAGGTGGCGTTCGCCTAGTTTATTCTCGTTGCCACACGTTGAGAAGAGGTTCATCTGAAATTTTAAGATTATTGCATGCACTCGTTATTATCACTGAATTATAAATTCATAAATAGTTTCGAGGTTGTACTGTACCTGTAGCATATCGGCTAAATAAAGGTCATGTCCAGCTCCATTGATACCCTTGAGATCTGCGCTCCTCACGAACAACTGATCGAAGCCCATCCTCTTCAGGGCCAAGGTGACGTTGACGATCGAGCGGTGGCTGAATTTCGGCATCTGCAGCTCGACTCGTCGAGGCACGATCACCTTCAGTAATTTCTCGAGATGGCCGTCGGCCGGGTTACCGAACAGCCTCTGCTCCAGTCTTTCTAGATTGTCTCCAGGTGCCGTGACACCTTGCTGGCCGGGCATGACCATAATCAAGGAGACGGGCCTCTTGGAGTCTCCTATGGCAACGGCGGTTGCGTCCAGACTGGGCTCATAGCCCGCGGAGACTCCGGACCGCCAGACGATGGCCGGTATGGGCACGAGCTTGCGCTGCTTCACCGTTTGCGCGACCGCGAAGTACATCTCGCCGTCGCGGCCCTCGCTGCTCGCGTCCGCGCTGTCGCAGCTCGTCTGGAAGACGTTGGCTGACAAGGCCGTCAGCGGCGAGCGCAGGGGCACCGTGTACGCCTTCACGAAGTCCTTTATCCGGCCGCCGGTCTGTTTCCTGATGAGCAGGTTCGTGCGCCTCTTAAGTATTTCGCCGGCGGTGGAGAAGTTGATGTCCACGACCGCGCCCTCGTAGAACTGTTGCGCCTGTTCCTTGTAGAAGGGAATGATTTTGCGGACCTTCAGCCGATCGGCGAATAACGCCCGGACGAAGGCAGCATTTTCGATGCCCTGGCCGCGAGCCAAGGTCACCGTGTCGGTGATGTTCTGGAAGACTAGGTGGGGATTGAATGTCACGACGTCATCCAGCTTGAGGATGTCGTTCATCTGATTGGACGTGAGACCACGCGCGCCAAGGAAGATCATCGCCAGGGTACTGATCATTCCGAAGGGCGATAGCGTGACAGATCTCCCGGGATTGAGGTCCGAGTTGGCTAGAGTCCAGAATTTGAACGATAGCTCATTGCACATGTTCAGAAACTCGGCAACGTCATTGTCAAGACCTTTGTTGCTTTGGTCTAAACCAATAGCACCACTCGAGTGTTCAAGAGGTACTATTTGAGGCATTAATGGCTCTGTTCCTTCTTTACTGACTGCTGGAATGTTTTTGTTTTCCATGAGCTCTTCAACACCTCTTTGAGGAATCAGCGTCCATTTTTCGACGCTGCTGTCTTTCACGTTAACTGTTGCTTTGCTGCTAGTATATTCCGGGATGGTGATTGTCGTTATTTTCATTGGTGGTCTAGTGACCTTTCTTGAGAAATTTAAATAATCTCCTGTAGGCCTCCTCATTGTACTGTAAACTTTTCTTGTCGTATATTTAGGAATTTCAGTGGGTTTTATTTGTTGTAATTTATTCTTCTCTTCTTCGAGATTTATTCTTCCAGCGGATTTATCTATTGTCGATTGAATTTTATCCAGGAATCCTTTCGTCGTACTGTACGTCGAAGTCACGTATGGTCTGCCTGTGGTACTTTGTTTTATTATACTCAAAATAGTTGTAGGACCAGTGGTAGTTTCAATTTTTGGTCTACTTGGAATCGTCGTCTCTGTTACCACAGGCGCTTTTGTTGTAAGAGGCAGAATAGTTGGTTTTAATGTTGTTAGATAAGGTCTTGTAGTTAATTTTGATGGAAGAGTTTGCAATACTACGTAAGTATTATTCTCCAATTTTGCTTGAGTGTTCTTCACTTTATCAATTATCGTACTAAGAACATTTTTCGTAGTAGGGCTGCTTTCACTGACAACATTTTCGAATTTTTCTAAAGGCACAATGGTAGTTGCTATACCATTTGAATAATCATAACCGACAGAGTCGTGTTCGGATGGCGAATTTTGCAGCTGGTTTATCAAGTCGCTTATTTTTTCTAATGGTGGTATGAAGGAACTGTTTATTTGATCGTCAGTTTGACTAGGAATTTTAGGCTCGTTAGAAATAGGAAGAGATTCCAAGGGTATTTGCGTATACGGTGCATAAGTTGGAGTTTCAGTGGCCGGATAATCGTACGTTGAAGTTTCTTCAGCAGGAGTTGTATCAGTAAATACAAGAGTTGTCTTTTTATCGTTACTTGGTGTTACGGTGGTTTGTTTCATCTGGTAATTACTATCTTTGTCCTTTTCTGGTACTGTCTCTTTAACTGTTTGAGGTTTCAGTAGAATTGGTTTTTTAGTTATACTTGGCTTAACAGTTTCGTACATTGTTGTAGTAGATACATAATCAGTAATAGGCTTTTCTTGATTATAAGTAGGATAGCCTGCTATTAAGCCACTGGCAATATTGTTGGGTGCTTGGCTGTTACTGGGTAGAGTATATTGGACAGTAGGAGGTGTATTCACATGAGGTGGTGCATCAAAGATAATCTTGTCTATGTCGTTAACTGGATTTTTAATTTTAATTCTGGTAAGAGAGGAATTGTTTATATTATCTCGATCTGATTCTGGTGGAACAGTTTGCGTATTTGCATCTGGATTTTTTAAATCGAGATAAATGATCGGAGTTTCTGTATTATTTTGGTCTACCATAGTATATTTCGTAGTCAAAGTAGTAGGTTTATCTGTATTTTCTGATACAGTTTCAATAGGCCCTACAATGGTTGGTTTGGAATAATTAATTTTTTCAACAATTGGCGTCGTCGCGAAATCTTCTGTAGGCTCAATAACTACCGTTGTTACTTGAGGCTCCTTTTCGTTTGTTTGATATTTAGGCATATTTGTTGTTGTGAAATCTGGTACGGTTGTTGGTAAAGTTGGTATTTTAGTTTTACTACTAGAAGTTTCCTTATTAATGGGTGTAGGGAAAGTTGTCATCTGTGAAATTTCATCGTAATTACCAGTTGTAGATAATTTAGGATCATAATGTTCCTTCATGTAGTTATTAAATGTTTCTTCTAAACCAGGTAAAGCAGTGTCGCGAGAAGAATCAATTGTTGAAGGGGTAAACGCAATTGCGTATGTAGTTTGAGGGATTGGTACATTATCTTGCTGCTCTTCTGGCTTTACTATTTGTGTCGTTTTACTTGGAATAGACAAATTTGGTAATTTGCTTGTGAATTTTGTTGGATTCTCTGCGATCACTTGACTTTCAGGTTTAATTCTTTCTCCATATGGAATAGGATTTATTGTCGTGGATGGAACTTTATCATCATTATCAGAAGGTAATGTATACATTGGGATATCGTCATCATACACAGGGATAACTTTAACCGTTGATATTTCGTCTTCTGGTAACGATTCTTTGTTTTTGTTATAAATAGTATATCTTTTCGGTGTTGTAGTTTTTATTTCATTGTCATTATTAGTAGAAGGAACATTTGCTGTGATTGTTTCTAATTTTTCATAAACTGGCGTACTGGTCAATTCATTATCGGAACCAGAAATTACAACTGTACTGAAACTTTGTTTTGATGGATTTTCAGCGATTTTATTTAGAGCTGCTACAGCTTCATTCTTCTCTGGTTTTGACATATCATTTCGTGAAGGCTTATAATCTTCCGTTATAAAATCTGATGTACTATAAAGTTTGGTTTCATCAACCTTTTCCGAAGTTGTAACTTCAGGAAGTACTTGTGTTGTTAATTTACTTTCAACCGCTGATTGCACTGATTCTTCTGTTGATTCCTTTAATTCATCATTGATAGTCAATTCACTTATAGCAGATACACTCTCAGATTCTTCTGTTGTTTCTTTTGGTTGACTCTCGGTTTTTAATTGAGGAAAATCTGATACATTTTGAAATTCTTCGGTCGTTTGATTCGTTTCATCTTGAAATTTAGAGTCAGTAATACTGGTCACATTTAAAGAATCTTCTGTTGTATCTTTTGATTCTTCTTGAGTTTTAGGTTTACTCGCTGATGAATTGAAAGATTCTTCTGTTGTATCCAGTGGCTGATCTTTCTTTGTAGACTCACTAATTTCTGCAGCATTCAAAGATTCTTCTGTAATAGCATCCTTTTCTTCCAATTTAGCACCATCTGATGTAGTTCTAGATGCTTCTGTTACACCTTCTGGTTCGTTTTCTTGCTTTTCTTTATTGATTTCAGATGTACTTTTAGAAACATCAGTTGTGAGTGTCTCACCTGTCTCACTTATGTCGTTAGATTCTGATTTATTGGGATATTCTCCGGTTGTACTTTTCAATTCATCTTGAGTCTCGAAATCACTTAATGTACTTTTCGGTTCTTCTGTTGCAGTTGTTGATTGATCTTGAGATTCTGACTCACTTAACGTACTTTTTGATTCTTCGGTTGTACTTTGCGATTCATCTGATACTTTTGAATCACTGATCTTTGCATTTGTCTGTGTTGTACCCTCTGATTGACTTTTTTCATATGAATCACTGGCATCTGTAACATTTGAAGAATCTTCTGTTATGTTCGATGATTGACCCTTTTCATCCGATCCACTAGTAACTGAATCACTTGCAGAGTCTTCTGATTTATCCTCTGATACACTTTCTTCTGTAGAATTCTTTGATTCATCGTCCCCTTTTGTAACAGACTCTGATGTTGTATTTTGTGATTCACTTTCTTCACTCGACTCACTAACAGTTGATGATTTTATGGTGTTTATTTCATAATTTGGAATAACTGTTACTACATTAGTTTTTGTGGACAGTGGATGAATTGGTGTAACAGTTTCAACTATCGTAGATTCTGTTGGTTTTTTAGAAATGTTATCGGTTGTACTGGGAGTTTCACTTTGCACTTTAGTTTTGAGAGGCACATATGTATAAATTTTATCACTATCTTTATTAGTTACACTATCTGTGGTCACACTTGGTAACTTATTCACATTCGGATATGTAACTTGTTGGATCACGTATGTTAAAGAGGAATCTTCTTCCTTATTTTGTATAGGTATCTCCTGTTCAGTGACAGGACTTTTCATTGCTTGCACTGCACTTTGGGCAGTGGGTTGAGTCATAATTTCCAGTGTTGGAGCCTTTTTAGTAGTATATATTTCTGGAATATTACTAGGATATTTAATTTTTTGAATACTTGGTTTCGTCAAAATTTCGATTGCTGGAGATAAATTCTTTTCAGTTGTTGGCATATTAATGGGATGCTTGGTCAGTTTTAATGCTCCACTTTGTATAGTTGGCTTGGTTACAATTTCGAGAGTTGAAGCTTTTCCAGTTGTATATGTCTGCTGCGTTTTAACGGGATATCTCGTAATTTCATCTTTATTTGGAATAGTTGGTTTTTTCATAATATCAAATACTGGAGTTAAATCCTTTATAGTAGTTGGCATTTGATTTGTTGATGATTTAGTTGATGTTTCGTAAACTGGGCGTCGAGAGAAAGTTGTTTTTAGAAGAATAATACTTGGTTTAGTGGCTACATCAAGTATTGCTTCATCTTCTGATGGTATAACTCTAATCGTACTGGTTTTAATCGCTGGCTCATATACTGGACGTTGTGTAGATGATATGATTTTAACAGTAGTTATTTTGGTCGATGGTTCATATACAGGGCTATTCGTTGACGGTGCAATACTTGCTGTGCTTTCTTTAGTTGCTGATTCGTATACCGGACGACGCGAAGATATCGGTAAGAGACTTACAATGCTTGGCTTGGTAGTTGGTTCGTATATTGGCCTATATAATGTTGATGGTTTGTGCCCTGGTCCTGGTTTTTTGAAACCACCCATTGGTCCTATATTAATCTTGGAAGGATGTGACACTTTTTGGAATGTGTTTGTTACAGATTCTGGAGCGATGGTCGGTAATATTTCAAACGTAGGAGTCTGCTGCTGATTCGTACGCTGAGTCGAAGTGGTCACTTTATCAGCTGATATCACCGGCACAGGAATCATGGGTATTCTCGTGTATTCTGGTTCATCTGAGAAAATATTGCTCGTTGGTTTTTTTGATGATGAAATAATTATAGTGTCAGTTACGAGCTGAGGCGATTTGGTAAACTCTGTAGTTTGTGGGCTTGGCTTAGAAACATAAGCAGGAATCACATGAATATTTGAAGCTCCCAGCTGACCATAATGGTCGTGATTCTCTTTATCTGCCAAGAGCGAAGGCGACATAGGTATATAAAGTGTCGGTTTTGATAGACTAGTTTGATTTTTCAAACTAGCAGAAATATCTTTTATTATGTTAACTAAAGATGGTTGCATTGTTGTGCCTTCCTTTATAATGCTAATTAAAGATGGTCGCTTTGTGGTACCTTCCTTTACAATATTCACTAAAGTCGGTCGCTTCGTGATGCCTTCCTTTACAACATTTACTAAACTCGGTCGTTTCGTGGTGCCTTCCTTTACAACATTTACTAAAGTCGGACGCTTTGTAGTTCCTTCTTTTATAATATTTAATAAAGTCGGCCTCAAAGTAGTAAGCTTTTGACGTATCGCCGTAGTGGTAGGTCGACCTGGCTTACCCTTCGTCGACGGGATGTAAGATTCTTGCTCTCCCAAAATACCACTATCCAATGCCATATTTCCCAGAAGATAAATTGGCTTCTCCTTAATCACGGTTGTTGTTTTAAGAGTTACTTGTTTGATTTCCTCTTCGTTCGTCGTTGGTTGTACGTAGTTCGTACCTGGCTCGAACTCAGTTTCTGTCGGTTTGACATTATGCAGGGGCACTACGTCTACATATGTCTGATCATCTTCCGGAGATGTCATGAGAATGCTCGTATCCTGCGCGACGTCCTGTTGATCGACTGAACCGCCGGATAAAATATACGGAAGCATGTTAGTCCATTGGCTGTTGACGCTGCCCGGTATCGAGGACCCTGACGTGTGAATCTTGATCGGTTTGTTTAGCTCGCCCTTCAAAACTTTTTGCACATTCTGTACTACGTCGGATACCTAAACACACAAAAAAATATTGTATTTAATTTTTGTAAATAACGCATATATTACTAATGAAATATTTATAAAAATACTCGGAATACTTGAATCAACTGCTTGTTATTATTATGTAAGCGCATTGAAATTGACAAAAAAATATGCTCTACGTCACAAACACGAATTTCCAGACAAGTATTGTCAGAGCATTTAAAATACAGTTACTTGAATTTATTTTGAAGCAAGCAAGTTTTACCGAACAGGAAATGTAAGAGGGAATGGTTGCGATTCCAATTTTTACAACAAAAGCTGGTTATACTTGAATAAAATTCCGTTGCGTAATCCTGAATTCATATAAAATTAAAAATGTTTGGAATGATGTTAATCTTTACAGGCATTATAATTTCGAAAGTGCGAGTACTATCAACCAATCAGAAAAAAAAATAAAAAATCCTCATAACAGCCTGCAACTATAAGCATCTCCCTCGTTCAACCCACATAACGATCGCGCGATAAAACGGCTTCCGAGTAAACCCCTCGCGAGATGAATCTCTCGCGAGCTGTAGAGTGCAGCTCAAGGATGGATGGAGAGAGGGAAAAAAGCATCGTCTTAATGTACCTTCGGCTCGCCATCGGCTAACTGGGCCTGATGGTGTCCGAGCTCGATGGGTAGGTTGCCGGGGCCGCCAGCGGCGCTGCCCGCGGCGATCATGCCCTGGATCTCCTGCTTGGTCATCTGCTTCATCACGAGCTGGCCGTCGCCGTTTAGGGTGTAGAACTGGAACTCGTCGGGCATGAAGAGCGTGACCGGCGAGCCCGGCGGCTCGCGGCCACGCGTCTTCGCCTCCGCCTTGTGGCGCGCATCGCCGGCCTCATCGATCACGACGCTGCGAACACGACAAAATGCGCCAAATGTCATTTAAATTTGATTTTGTACTAAATAAGTTACAGTAGTTCACAAATTTGAATTTTAGTCTTTTATTTATTTACTCTGAACGAGTTGTTATTGCAAATTTTATTCAATTACGACGCCCAATCTGCGATCCGAAAATAAAAAGTTCGGTATAGCCTTATTTATGAATCGCCGCGGTCATTGACACTGTACTCCAAAAATATTAACCTCTTTTCGCATAACTGTTCTACATTCATTTTTTTCGGAAGCAATTATCTTTCATTACATGACTTGGGTTTCTTTCCTCCCGAAATAAAATAGTACGTAATTTATATTCATAAAATGTGCCACATTTATTTTAACTTATATTCGATTTAGAATTTGATCAGTATTAGACGCTATGTTATCTGCGAAACAACCAAACTGACTAAAATCTAGAATGATGCAGAGAATTGTTTTGTAATATAAAAAAAATATGAATTAGAAAATGATAGATACTGCATAAAGCTGCAGCAATATCCTCCAAGCAGAAATTGAAATTCTTCCGCGAGCCGTAGCGGCAATCATCTATTCAATGTTCAATGAATCCTAACGCTCATGCATCTAACGAACCCGATCCCTGCACTGTGGCGCGGAATACAAAGCGCGCGCTTGCGCGCCGTTAATCGACGTGCAGCCGCGCGCGCGCGAACTGCGAATGGGCATATTGCCCGTGCGAAAGCCGCGGGACGGAATCTTTTCCGCGCTATTCATACATACATGTGCACCGTAATGCAAACGATCGTATTGAGCTAACTGGCCGCGCGAACGGTACCTGTGTATACCGTCCCTCCTTCTCACGCACACTCACCTCTTAACCGAGCTGCCGGCGCTCGAGGTGCCAGAGGATGACTCCTCCTCCGACGATGACGAAGTGGACCCTGCAGCCGAGCAGCAGCAGCACAGTGCGGCTACCAGGAGCAGCAGCGGCAGCAATCCTCGTTGCTTGGCTGTCATACTGACCTGCGGGCATAAGGATAATGCGGCTTTTCTTTATAGGCGACCCGTTAACCTTTTCACGCCGCGAGCGCCGGCGCAGCGTCTAATTTTATCGCTGTCGATGCGCCGCGTCGCGACGATACATTAAACATGAGGCGAACGGTAAATCCCGTGGGCGCACGCGGAAGAATAGCATTTTTGTGGAGGGAATAGGGGGGGAAACGGGGCTCAGGTGCCGCGGTCACGGATCAGTGGCTATAAGCTCCGGGGTTCCGATTAAGGCCCATTCGAGGTGATGATTCGTTGAAATGCCGGGATATGCCGCCTTGATTTATCGCTGTAATGAGTTTCGGAAATAATGTACGGGTTTTCGGCCTGTTATGTAACGACATTTTAAAGATCCGTTTATTTGGGGGATACTTTTTTCTGTTCAGGGTCATTGCACTGTTATGTGAACAAGTATTACTAATTGTTTGTCAATTTAATTAATTTAATAAACTAATTTTATCATTTCAATGAGTGCTGTAGTTTTTCAATATATCACTTAAATTTTAAGTATACTACATAATTATTTTCTAAATCAATTTCATGGAATTTACGTAACAAGAATGAGGATTTCTTTAGTTTATTGAAATTGTCGAGTAGAAAAAGGCGAGCTAGTTTCGTATAAATATAGCATTCTTCAATCCACGACACCGAGCAAGAGCAATCATGGTAATAATCTATTATTACTCCAGTAAGTAAAAGTAACAAGACGCACTTATTATAAAATGCATAACTCTCATTTTATATACGCGCATTATAAAAAGAGTTATAGTGTAATATCATTTTTTCTGGTATGTTATTACCAGTAATATATCGTTATTACGCTCGTCTCGCGTAATTGCACTCATTTCGAACCGGTATAATCAGACGTACAAAAGTATACGGAACAAAATCGGCGTTATACGTATTTATTTAAATTACTAAGCTTTTTAACAAATGCATACTAAAAAAGATACTGAATAAAATTAAGAAAAAGTGGTCAGTTGTAAGTCATATAATAGATTGAAACATTTGTCTAAAAAGAATGAACGTTTAATTTTCGATGGCAATCGAATTTTATATATCCAAACTTAAAAGATATAATGCTTAAAAAAAGAATTAGGCTAGTAATCGGAATAGATAATAGTTTGTTGCACGCGAAGCAAAGCATTCCAGGACAAAGGCGCAAAGTGCAGCGCGCGCACAGGCGCGTTTCGCAAGTAGAAAGAGTCCGCGTCTTGGGTCGCGCGCGCGAAATACAAAAAGCGCGCTCTCGCTCGAGTCGATTTAAAAATGACCAAGCAACGATCTCATTTGTGTTATCTCCACTTACGTATTCTGGAATCTGCCCTCCAGATAAGTATATCCCTCGGCAGCCTCAGCTCGACATCAAGAGTCAGAGTTCAATTGAAACACAGAAGGAAAATCTATATATCGTCTTAGTGTCACGTTAAAGTCACTACACGAGTAGCGAAGCACCGGGTAGTGTCATCCCCGTGCCGGGCGCGTAGTCATCCTTTAACCACAGTCTATCTCTCCCCCGTGTTCTTGGAAAAAGGTCCAAGGGCGAAAAGAGTCGTTCCCCGCTGTCTTGACCTTGCATCCACAGTCTTGAGGCTAGTGACCTCTTTGCGTGTGTGAGTTGCGCACTTCTCTCCCCTTTGTCGATCGCGTGTCCTCTCTCTCTCTCTCTCACCGATCTCTTTCGTTCCTTAACCGGGCGCGCATCTCCTCGGCTGGACACACTCGCTCGTTGCGGACTGGACGCGTCCGTCTTGGCCGCGGGCCCGAGATGACTGTACGCACGGGCGAGCGACGTAGCTCGAGCCTCGCTCGCTCGCTCGCGCCGCGAGGGAAAGAGAGGAGAAAGAGCGAAGAGGAGAAAGAGCGAGAGGAGCGTATGTACGTACAGCTACCTACCTACCTACCTACCTGCGTGTACGGGAGCGGGAGCAGGTTGAGTTCTCGAGGAGGGGAGAGAGAAGAGCGGCAGGAAGAAGAGGAAAAGAGAGCAACGAGGTGCACGCGCGCGCGCCCATCAGAAAGAGAGTATAAAGCTGTGCTGGGGTAGTGTTCTGTAGGGAGCGAATACATATATATATCGACTCATGTTCGAGCTGCACTGAGTCTGCTCTCCTGTCTTTGCTCGACTTTTCGATTGGGCCGGCTTTTACGGGATATAGAGCGTGGCTGAGAAAGCTTTTTGGATTTCGAGGCTTTTAAATTGATCGAAAGTTCGACGATTAGCTTTTGGCGTGGAGAGGGGAAAATCCTTCTGGAATTATATAAGTTTTCCATTAGTGTGAAGAAAGGAGATTTCAAAAACTACTCGATTGTGAATTATTGTTGTATAAGCTTTGCTCCAATAAAAAAAAAATTAATAAAGTAGCATAGGTGAATAAGATACTTTGCCATAACTATATTTAATTCTCGCTAAATTACAATAAAGTTATATTTTGAAGAAAAAAAAGATCAAAACTATACATTTACGTGAAGATGATTTAAATTAAAGTCTCGCCCTAATCAAATCTCAATCCCAAAATAACCGCGGCTATCAAGCACTCAACATTCCACGGTCACCCTACGCGCGGCAATTAAATCATTAACTATAAGTACGTCTCGATCCCGATCTCTGCGCGCGTGCAGAAATAGCCCCGTGCAGAGGACTCGCTCGCGCATTCCAGTGCGCGCAGCTCTGACGCCGGCTGTCTGTCCACCGATTAATCCCTCCCTCCCTCCCTCCCCCCTCTGCGTATATATACCTGGCGTGCGAGGAAATGAAAATTGCGCTCGCTACCGTGCTTGCAAAGTCTTGGGAAAGGCTGTACACGCGCGAACGCGATTGAGGGCCGATCGCCGACGCGCGCGCGCGGCCGAGGGTCGTTAGCCTATACGCGCGCACCGCGCTGTACATATACTCCTCCGACAAGAGCTGTGGAATTCCGAGTTTTCGCGCGAGTTTCGACGCTCGTGGTGTACTGCTATATAACGCTGTACTCTGCTTTCATGAAAGTATGAGGTTTCTGATGTGAGAAGCGCTTTTTCTTGCTGTATAGCTTTTATTATTGAAGGTTCCTTCGTTGTTGAAATTAACAAAATTTCACGCAAGCACGCAACAAGGATTTCAAGAGATAATAAAAGATTTCTTTGTTTCGAATTAAATTCATTTACGAAACCTTATAATTAAAATCGTCAAGTT
Source organism: Torymus flavipes (assembly GCA_030522905.1). Taxonomy (NCBI): domain Eukaryota; kingdom Metazoa; phylum Arthropoda; class Insecta; order Hymenoptera; family Torymidae; genus Torymus; species Torymus flavipes. The sequence continues at coordinate 2,257 of JAPYZO010000179.1, read as the reverse complement.
CAACGCCGCAACCTTAGCAATCCTATATTCTCGATCTGCACCGCGCTCCATCCGATTATTTAATAACGCTACTCTGAAACGTAACAAACGACGCTTCTACTTTCCGATTCATCACTCCACTTTCCGCTCAAAGGCGCGTTGAAAACGTCTATTACACCCAGCGCGATGCGTTTCCTATTTATTCCGATCATCGAGCATCGCCCCGTATATATATGTATGTATATAATTGATACGTCAGATCTTGGCGCGTAAGAGATGCCGTAATGGCCGCAATCATTAGCGTGATATATTGTTAGCCCCCTACGTTCTCGCTGTACCGTTATACTCCCATTGCCCCGCGGGATCACCACCGATAAATTATTTACGCCTTCAGCGAGCGAGCGAGCGCTGCCATATCGCGATCAGAATCAATTTCCGTTTCTTATAGTTTAAATATAACCGCGCGAGCGGCGAGCGAAACCGCGCGCAAGAAGCGTAATTAATGCGCGCGAGTTCGTAATTCGCGCGCGTAACCGAGGCGGCGGAAAGTTGAATAACTGGTTGCTGCTGCGGGGTAAGTGCATGTACGGAGGGGGGAATGAGATTTTTCATTTTCGAAGATGATTCGGTGGGAGGAGCTGGATGTGCTTGTGTCTTCTCGTTTTTTGCTTCTCCGAGTGATTAAAGCTATGCAAATGAACGCGAGGAGGCAATAAACTCTGTCGTATAGCAATAAACGAGATTTACTAGCGCCATTTAATTATAATTTCAGCTCGATGCGTGTATAAATCATTAATATTTATTTATAACGTGGACAAACTATATTTACGATTAGCACTTAATTAGTTGGATATATAAATGCTAATGAAAAGAAAATCGCGCCTTCATTGTCAGAGCACAAACAAAGGAACGACGATATTTCGAGCCCAGGGATCGTAACAATAATAATCCGGTCCAGATTTCCGAGAAGCGTCAAGGATAGGTCGATACAGCGAATCATTTCTTCTATTAACGAGGCAGCAGCGAAGGCTAGCCCCGCCCCTCGAAATCTCAAAAAGCGCGCGATCCGTATCACGCGATCCGCAAAACCTTCCTCCCTTCGGATGATCCATCCTTATATCCTCTCTCTCTCTCGCACCTGTTTCCCCGCGGCGCACGTAAAGAGCGTTGACTCGTGGGTTAACCTTGCGCCGCGCGGTAGCCATCCGTCTCGCCTGTGCCTCTCCCCCTCGAACCGGTCGCGCGTGCACGCTCTACTCCTTCTCCTTCTCTCATCTCTTTTCTCGTATATATACGCGAGAGATAGCACGCGCAATGACAAGGATAATGACGATGACGGGGCTGTGTGTGTAATATCCGTGGGGATGTATCGGGTGGGCAAGAGGTTTCGTCAAGTGCTTGCACTTTCCTCGACGTGTGGGCCTGCATTGTATGCATACGCGTAGTCGCCCGATGAAAGTAAAATCGGTTGCGCGCGCTGCATCTCTCTCTCTCGTGGGACGTCGTTGTATATGAGTGCGCCGGCGATTACGACATACCCGTCGTCGCTGTGCGTATATTAGGCGCGACGACGTAGCACTTTTCTCTGATGCGTTTGTAAACGACTTTTTTTCAAGTGCGTAATGTGTTTGTACACTTAGAAATTTGAATGGTCATCGATGTAAATTGATTTATTTTTAGCCACCTTTTAAGAAGGAATTCTTGATGTTTATACGAAAATATATAAACTTTACTGCAAAATGTTCCATCCATTAGCGTTTTAGTAAGTTATCGGATGGAAATTAAAAATCGGACTGCGAAACCGGTAAGTTATTTGGTTTGAAAGACACGTTCCGCAGTTGAAAAGAGAGAAGAAAAAGGATGGAGTGACACAATTTGAAATTTCTTTGGGTGCGAATGACGAAAGTACCGGAAATATTGCGCGTGAAATACATTTTTTTTCTCTTTCAAATGCACTTACGTGCGAGAACGCATGCCATTAGAAACATATATGCAGCCGCTTAGACTCCATTTCAAATGCGACCACTTTCACAATTTACCTGCTATACGATTATTGGAAAAATATATTATATAATATAACTTAAGTGGAATTTGTAATTTAATAAGAATTCGAGCACTCAATCTTTGTATATTATGATAGAAAAAAAGTGTGCTACCAAGTACAGTCGCGCACGTATGTACGCCTGCATCGAGTTCAGTCGGTAAATGCGGAGCGGCTTGGCTGTAATGACCATTCGCCGGGCTTTTCGAGGGAACGCGCTTGTGATGGGCTCATGAG
>JAPYZO010000178.1:0-33368 GCA_030522905.1 Torymus flavipes | reverse complement strand
AGAGAGAGAGGAGAGAGGCGCTTTCGTCGGAGAATGTTCTCAGTTATGCTCGTTTCGAAGCACGTTCGCTTGTTCACTCTCTCACGTTGAGCGAATTATTAATGAGTTATATTAGTGGTCGACGTGGTCGCCTGAACAAGCTGTAGTTTTGTGTAACCAATTTGTATTGATTCTATGTAGCTTTTCTCGCTCGTTATTTATCAGAGTATATAGATTTTTATATACCTACGTGCATGAGCTGTACACATTATTTCACAGGGATCTATTTTCAGTATTTCGCGTTTAATCAATATTTTCGTCTTTCCCAACGCTGATTCACGCGCGCGAAACAATACAAACATTACGCGCTGTATACTATTTTTTATTATTTTCTTTAACTTTCAAGCGCTTACCTAGAAATCTTTATCTCGAATCGAGTTACGTGCGATCGCACCGTTGATATCGTCGTCGATGATGCATGAATTATTTATGTTTCGCACTTTAGTGCGGATGCGATAAATGAGATGGATTAGTATATTTGAATGGAAAAATCTTGAAATGCTAAGGAAATTAAACAAATGAAAAAGAATTTTATTAATTTTCGATAATGTATTACCACGTTGAGCAATTAATTGTCCCTGCGTGTCTCAAGAAACAGATTGTTCATAAAACTACGTTGAATGCGAAATGAGAAACGATTCATTGTTCAATTGGTTTCAATCCTTAAACTAAGCGTTAATAATTACTCTTGGATATACAATTACGATACGTTTATCTTCACAATAATCCTTTCGACACAAACGTAATATTTAATGAAAATTCAAACAATTCTTTCAACACTTTTGTCGTTGCATAAGGCATAATAAAAAAAACCCATTATTTACGAAAAAATTTGTTTTAAAACAAGTTTTTGACAAACTGTCAATGTCTTTATAACGCTCGTCTTTTTTAATTTCGAAAGTGCGTGCAAACACGCAACAAACGGTTTTTTCCCGCTCCTTTTAATCATCGTATACAAATGTTCGCAATTTCAAACCATGAATGGACTTGAAAGCGTGTATATCTTTTGGTTTTTCTTCTCAGAAGCATCTCGAGTGTATGTCACCGGTAAAAACATTTCTGCGCAACAGCAGATATACGAATGCCATTTGTAATTAAAAGTACCGATAGACGAATGCATTTCAATAAAGATTTGTGGTGCTAGTGGATTACGATACAATTACATACGAGCAGTTCGTGCAGGTATTAACTTACAGTCGCGTGGAAGGAAAATGACGCTTGTAAACGTTTAACTATTAAGTATATACCTATTTTTATAAACAATTGGTTACTAAAATATCAAATTGACATTTTAAGTTGAAATAAGAAATATGTATTTCAAATGCTCTGCTTTGTTAAAGAACTTATTCTTATAACAAAATAATAATCTCAAGTTATATGATTCTTCTTACGGATACAGTTTTACTAGGAAATTCTCGTATGACTTCCGAGATTCGAATGTAGAATCCCCATAGCTATAGTTGCTCTGGATGTGTTACCGTTCGAGTGACCTAACCTCTTTCCTCGGTCCACGTGCATCAGCTGTAAGCGGAGCCTCGTATTATATATATAGTGTCGTTTTTAAGAATTCATTCTTTAATTTAATTTTAGAATGTTTGTAAATTTGAAATAATTAACAGGTGAATTTTCACTTGCGCAGATGAGTAGCAGATGATGAGGATATATAGTTAGCAAGTATTTAAGCTCTTACTTTTTCATTAGAATGTCAATGCGAGATTTTTAGAAAAACACGTGGGTTCTGTGTTCAGTCGTGAAAGTATTAGTCACGTGGAACTGTAGCTACTTTGGTATGCTCATTTCATGCTATCGCTTCAGAATGGTAAACATCCTGAAATTTAATACATAATAAAAAAAAAAGTTTATTTCACGTACTCAATTTTTTTGTTATTAGGTCTAAATTATTTAGTGAAAAATGAATAACCCAAAATTTCTTTTCTTATTTTTGTACTTAACTGTTTTGTCTTCCAACGAAATTCCTAACGTATGTGATAGAGGTATGAAAATATTCATTTTAAGCTAATCTAAATATAAAAACATTGCTTTCACTACAAAGGAGCAGACGCATGAGTAAGCGTATATAGCTACAACAATCAAAGCGCAGATAGTTTTACATTTCAATACTGTTTATATATCTTGACGAGACATTTTATACGTAATTCTTTCGTACTCGCGCGGCTTGATCTTATGTGAAGAGTTGGCAACATTAGTCACTCCCTAACAGACAGGTCCTCGTAAATAAATGCCCAATTGCTTATGCGAAAGAAAGCCTCTCTATTGTACCTTTGTAACAGTGGTTCTCCCTCTCTTCCGTCCAATGGACCTCGGCTCAGCTACACATCATGGGCGCGCTCGCAAAAATTGATCGACAATTGGCGCATTGTCTAAAACTGGGACGTTCACCTTATACTCTATAACCCTGCCGACACTCGCTCCCTCTCTTTCTCACTTCCATGTATACATATATACAATATACTCCTCCTCGCTCTCTGACTCTTCGCTTTATATATGTGCCAACAACCTTCGCGCGCTGGCGGCGAGTGTATAGGTGAATACAGCACGCGCCGCCCGGCTTCTTTTGTGTGTACGACCGCACAATGTACAATATACACGCCGAAAAAGCCAAGATACAGAGAATTAGAAATCGAGCGCTAAGCTGCGCAAAAGAGTCATGCGCGCGGGCGAGGAGAAAAAGAGTGTGTTCGGAGGATGCGCCGCGGCGTTTAAAAATATGCAAAGCAAAATATTTGCGAGAGCGCGCGGCGCTTTGTTCCGAAATAGTCGCTTAGAGATGACTTTGAAACGGTTAGCGCTCGCTGTGGACTTCATTTGGAGTTTCGCTTTCGAGCCGGAGCTCGAACAAAGATCGATCATTTTTTTTTTAGAGATGGATCGGTATTTAGGTGTTATATTAAAGTTGGAACGCAGTTCGTTTGAAAGACTTCCTCTTTCTCGAGGAGAAATATAAAGAAGAAGGGGGACGCGAAGAAGTGTGTGTATTTACGATGAATATGGGTCAAAGAGAGGAGATAATGGGTTGGAGAGCCGAAATAGATTTTAAAAATGATGAACACCGGCCAATTTGCGTATGAATAAAGAGCACACGCAATTTGGAGCACGCGGAAAAGGGAGTTGAAGAGAGAGAACGTAGAAAGGAGAAAAAGAAACAAAGAGCGAGCGCTAAGAACGTTTGAATCTTAAGTAGGTGTCTTTAAGGTTGTGTTATGTGTACGAACATTTATCGCTTCGATACTGAATTGAATATATATTATATATTGTTCAACTCATAAATGCTAGAATTCAAAGAAATTATACGTAACTCCCGATCTTAGTTTACATCTCAAGAGAAAACCTGCATTTCGACAATACCAGGAGTAGATTTGTATGATATTTCTACGCTGAATTGCATTTAAATTTGTTTACAAACTCAATAGAGTAAACTATTCTATATGAAAATACAGTCTCTTATCAATCTTTATTAAATGTAATGGAAGTAAGAAAGCTTGAATTTTATTAGTATGTTCAGTAGGCATTTGTTTAAATTAATAATTTTAATGGATTATTATATCGGCGGAACTGCTGTGCAAACGCAGCACTTGGGTTTTCTTAGTGCCGTACGTGTTTTGTCCATGGTTACAATTATTCCGCTTTGTAATAGCTGTTATTTCTCGTTATGTCAAGTTTAAACTAGGCTGTTCAGGACATCATAGCGTGTTTTGTGTTTGTCGTCAAATATCATTGGTGCACGATTCGCATAGGACGTTATTAATTCGTTTTCATTGGAGATTTGTATTAAAATTTATTTCTGGAAATAAGAGAAATCTTTAAAGTACATTATTTCATTACATTGAATTATATTATTTCTTGAACTATTCTTTGAAAACGTCTGTTACATAAATAACAAAGTTAAAATCATCTCAGACTTTATTAGATTTGAGGGCTATTCAAGTTAAATAAATTAAAAAAAATTCTTACATGTGAATGAACTAATAAAATATGGCGTATATTCGATATTTCATTATGACAAGAATATCTGGTATTAATTCAAGGTACGACGGTTCCGCTCTCTCGTCTCGGAGCAGCACTGAACTTCTTTCTGCCTTGCTTCCTTTGTGCGGGCCAATTCAATAATTATTTTGTTTAGGGTTTCGATCAACTATTCAAAACAGTCCGGGACAAAATCTTTTCATGCTTCCACAAGAGATAGCTGTGTTTAGAATACATTACTTAGTATCCAAAGTATCATATGTAACAAATCACGGCGAAATTGACTTCATGCTGCTAAACTTATTATTTTGTATCTTATGTTCATGTGGAAAAATCTGTTCATCCGAACCGTTTTACTCATAATTTCCTGTAAACTATAAATTTTTCTAAACGTAATCTAAATTGCTTTTTTTTATATTTTTTTACCTATATGTAGCAACTATCTTTAAATTAATAAAATTGCAATTTTCATTCAAACAAAGAAAAAAAATGAAATCAAGTATCAAAACCAACGTTACATGCTCATGCTTATTATGAGACAAGGTCGCTAAATACAAGGTGAATGATCTCAGTTCAACATCCTATCCTCAAGTTTTATTCTATTCGTTATAAATCTTAGACAAAATTGGAATTAATTTGAAGTCGAGGCCTTCCATCAGCGTTTGTAATATTAGTCGTACTGAGTTACATTCCGCGCCGCTCATCAAAAACAAACAGCAGAACTCCCCCCCCCCGGAACCCGGCGCACTTTTCTTCAAACTGTACTTACACTTCTCGCAATCTCTATCTTTCTCTGCGTACGAAACGTTACGCAAAAGTCGTCGGCGATTTTATATCGGTGCGCATACGAGAGAAGAGCGACACAAAAAACGCGAGCAATCGGATCATCGTCGCGCAAGAGAGAAGAAAGTATAACGTCGCACGTTCTCCTCTCTCTCTCCGTCTCTTAAAAATAAAGACAGCAACAGTCTGCTTTCGCACACAAGCACACGTATATATGCAAGTTATATAGCAAGTATATACGGGTGCTGCTCGCTCATGTGAGTCGCAAAACGGTCAGGCCAAGGGTCCGGTACTTATACACGCGCGTCCTCCGTTTCCGATAGCTGACTGCGCGTCTGCGTGTGTGGGTAGTCCGTACAGCGTGCCCACGTTGTTTTTTGCGAGAGTGGCTGTCTCTGTCTCTTTCCGACTGTAATAACTAGGTATAGGTAGTGTAAGCTGAGACAGGCGCGACTACACTTTCTCGCCACGATTTACCTATCTCAACGCGCGCGTCTAAGTATCTGCGAAGGTAACGTTCGACGACCTCGGCATCCTTCGCACGCGCGAAAGATTTTCGGCGATAGTGTGTCCCGTTCCATTTCTTGCCGCCGCCACTGTCCTTGCAACCCTCGAATTTTCCCTGCTATATTGCGGTACGGCCAGGCTGTCATCACCGCTCGCTTCGTATTACTGTGCACTTGTGTGTGCGTGTGAAAAAGAGGGAGAGAGTCAGAGAGAGCGCGCGCCGCTCGACGACATAACCTCAAAGGCCGCGGCACGAGCACATGGTGGAAGCGTGTGTGTCTTCAGTGTTGCCGAAGTGTTTCTCGTTATTTTCACGTCGTTCGACTTCTCAACACTCGAGCTCGAGTTCTCTGGATGTGTGAAAATTGAGTGTCACGTTGGTGCATTGCGATTCGGAGTGATCATCGTCATTTGTTCGATAAATAGAACTGTGTGAGCATCTTGTGTATACTGTGGGCGTGAGACACTGCCGCGCGTGCGACCTTCGCTTGTCCCCCGGTGTGGTTTTGTTTGGGCGCATGATAAACCATTGTTTTCCACATACACACGTAAGTTCAACTTGTCCCTTTAAAACTAGCGAATTGTCCTTATTGCGTAAAATACGTGAAAAGTCGTTGTTTATCGGCGTCTACCGCGTGTCCATATTGTTGGTTAGGTGCTCTGGCGTATTCGCCTGTATACATATATATGTATGATGCTCAGTGGAGACCCCCGCTCCGATACTGTGCGCATGCACGTGTGGTGGTGACAAAGACCCATTGAAAGAAAAACGTGGTTTTGACGTTAAAATGAATTTTCGTGAATATGTTCGTTGAACGACAAAATATATTTGATGCAGGGTTTTATAGTTGAATGGAAAACTGATTCGTGGTGGGTGAAGTGTCAAAATTGTATTTGTTTATATATGACAAGTGTTTGTGAGAAAACAAAAGATTGTCATGATTTTCCATTTATATAAATAAAGTATAAATTATTACATTATTTCGATTTTTGAAGATAATTATAGTCATTTAAACATTTAAATGTAGTATTTTATTTAAATATAAGATATTATATAGAATATCTATCTGTACCTAAATCAGTATCAGTTATAAAACGTAAAAATTTTAAAATATACATTGCGAACTCTTCCCATAAAGATTATACTTTAAATCCCTCTATTATTGAAAAATTTGTGTATATGAAAATATATTATTGGAATCAGCTAACGATATTACTGTTGTAAATTTTGTGAAGCTAATGCCCGCTCTAGATTAGATATTACTGTTGTATATTCATGTTTTTGGGGAACACTGTTGTAGCAAGTACAGAATTTCATTTACCATCTTTCAAACGTGGTACCATAATAATATAATCACATATGTAAAACCCAAAAATCTTTAATACGTACATAAATGTGTAATATTATTAAGTTAAAACTTATTAAATCACATATCAATTGCTTTATATCTTGTATTACTATTATGGTTTTCATCAGTATAATAATAAAAATTATATTTTATATAGCAGTAAAACATAATAATATCAATCATTTTTTAAAGAAATATGCATTTTTCATGAATATTAATGTTTCTTATATAAACATATTAGAAAAAACTAGGACTTAAAAATAAAAATATTTCAAAATATGATTAAACATTAAAAATATGCTTATAATTTTTAGTTTTACAACTTTTGTAAATTATTGATTTTTTTCTGTTACAGAAAACTGGAACAAAAAATTGAGCCCGTAGTGTTTGTTTTTACGTGACATGGAAACAGGATTTCTTAATTTCCATGATGAGGAACATTTTTCAGACTTCTCATTATCCTTGGATCACCAAGTATGCATCATTTGTTTTAAGCATAACACTTACTTCGAAATAATTATTTTTAAAAATATAATATAATCAATTTCCTTGTAGCATAATTTACTGGGTGAATCGCAGAGTTCATTAGTACAGATGGTAGATAATGACTTTGATTATGTAGAGAGTTTAGGACTAGATTCAAATGATGCACTATGGGAAACAGAGCAAGAGTGAGTAGCAAATATTGTTTTAAGACATAAAAAATATGTATAAAATTTTATTTTAATTTAAACTCATAAAATAAAAATTATAAAAAAATTTTTAAATTCATGAAAAATTTATAATAAATAAAAAGAAAGATGTTCCAATATTTGATAATAATAAAGTTACATTGGGAATTAATTTTTGTATAGGCTCAATGGAGACCTTGCTATACTCCCTGTGTCAGGGGTTGCAGGTGTTATTCCAAAAATGGAAAACATAAAAGAAGATTTCACCAAAGTGCTTACAGAATGGCAAGAGCACATTGGGTATTTGCAAGCTTCAGAAATTGAAGAAGATATTAATTTTGATATGGGATTACATATAAATGGAGATCTTGATAGTATTTTTGACAGCATACCAAAACCAACGGAAAATATTTTGAGTAGTCCTGTTAAATTAGAGAAACCATCAAATCAGCCAGATTATACATTAGCCAGTCCTATCAAATTTGACATTGATGGAAATTTAGGCAACCAAATTTCAGAATCAGAACAAAGTGAAAAAGAAATAGGTAAGTCTTAAAATTAATATCAACTTTTATTGTCGTTATCCCTCTATGATCAGCTTGTTCAGTAGCTTTTCACGAGAGTGCCACTTGTTTTCTGTGACTAACGCTTGTGTGAATATTTTTGGAAAGTTTTTGGAAAGTTTGTATATAACACTGATGCCTGCAATTAACTTTTTATCCTTTGCGTAGATGTTGTAGGACTAGATTCAGTCGAGGATGTAGACTCCATTATTGAGTTCATGCATGTCAGAAGACAACATGCGAATACTTCATCCAAAGAACATAATCCCAAAACTTTAGGTTTGTCTGATTGCAAAAAGAAAATTTTTTTTTTCTTATGATTATTTTATTATGCATGAAAAGTACTCTATAATACATGAATTTTTATTTTATACTGTTTCTTAAAATTACATTACTCATGTAATTTTTGTGCAATAATTTTCCTTTTTCCTGCACTCCTGCAAAGCCATCACTTCACTTACACTATTAATCATTATTTCATATATTATATTTCTCGGGCTAAAAAAATTGCAAAATTGATCAATAAAGATTATTTCTACTATTACTATTTTTTAATAATATTTATCCAGTTTTGTAATTTATTTTAAAATATTATAATTATGCAATTTTTTCTGACTTTGTAAAAGAGTGAAGTATTTACTTACTGTTTATATGAAAACTGAGGTTTCACAAATATTATTTTAATTATTCATGAACTTTATTAAACAAAAAACTTATGCTTTTTGTATTGTTATAATGAATTGTGTTTTAATCATACTTTCTGATAGTACTTTAGATAATTAACTCGTAAGTAAGTGCTTCACTCCATCTAAAATTAAATTTCAAAGATACCATATAAGTACCAAATACCATATGTATTTGCAATTTATCATACTTATTTACATTGGTTTTTATTATCATTCAGGTAAAAAAGCTTCTATCAAACAGGAGCCAGTTGACATTGTTGTTAAGGAAGAACCTATTGACTTTGAAGAAGAAAAAATACATCCAGTGGTTCCACCATTGATAATAAAGACGGAATACATAAAAAACAGTAAGAAAAAACACTCTAAAAAGCACAAAGATGATAGTTCATGTAAGAAAAGTCGTAAGGAGAGTAAAGTATATGTATCTGAAGTCTCTACAAAGGTTTCTAAGAAATCTAAAAAAGAAGTTAAGTCTGAAGAATTTATACAAGAAACCATTAGTTCTAACAATGATTCTACATCTACAAAATTACCTGGCAAGTTATTTTACTTTATTTTAATATCTTCTTATACAAGATATCGTCTAAAGAAACATGGAAAAGCAAATTTTTTACTAATGTAACCAATTCTTATTTACAACAGTTCTGGAAGCAGGGGATGTCAAGAGTCTCTTGGAACAATTTGAAGCTACCGAAGCTGCCGCGGTTTCGTCACAAGTTCCGGAAACGACGCAGGTTCTGCAGCCAGCTTCTAACAAGACTTCAAAGCCCTCTGTAAATAAATCCCAACCAGCACCTATAAAGAAAGAAAATTCGAAAATACATAAAGATATACGCGACTCTTTACCAAAAGAAGTCATAGACAGGATAAAGGTAACTGTGGTCATTTTCTGTGAGATATTTATTTAAAAAACAGTTTATATTTAATAAACTGTGTATGTGTAATTAGGCATCCGGTCGTAAAAAGACGATATCGGTTATTCCTCCCATACCAAATGCGAAACCTGGACGAGGAAGTAGTAGCACAAAAGCACAAGAAGCAGCATCCCATTCAAGAAGTAAAGTAGTGAAGCCTGTAAGTTTTATCACGTTTTATCTTTAATAGTTAATTTACTTAAGGTAGTAGTCGGGCTTTACCATCTTCCAAATTTACCGCCAGTTAAGATTTCAGAAAGTCGAGAGTTTCAGTATAGGAGATATTTAGCTTGAAAGTTTTAATATAATCATTTTCTCAAGTATGCAACTCGATGCTGCTCGATTTTACAAAAGTAACATGAGCGCGAAAAAGATAGCGGTCTAGAGAAGGTGATGCCAGCGTCCGCACTAAATCTCTCTTCCACGGCGAAACAAAGCAGGCTCGTACAGGCAATCTCACGAATTGTTGGATAAAACACTTTTGAGGTTGATCACAGCGCGACTGCTACCTTACAGATTTCAATACTTATTTATGATGTGAAGTTAAAAGATATAATTACTTTTATAAATTGAATAAGATTGTAATAATTCATGTGAATTTTAGGTTTCGAATAATAGCAACAACTCTACAGGAAGAGTTGATGGGTCAGTTCAATTGGACCATGACTACTGCAGCAATTCCAAAACAGTATTGAAGGGCAGCAGTAGTAATAGTAGTAGCAGCAGTAGCCTTGGAAGCAGTCCCGACACAAGTTGTGAGTATGATAAGCAAAATAGCGACAGCGAACCATTAACTCCAATTAAAGAAGATTCTAATAAAGAGAAAAATGGTTGTTACGGTAAAGGTGCTGCAGAGCACGCAAAAACCTGTAGTCAAAAGGGGAACCCCTTGAGCAAAAAGAACAGCTGGACTGAAAGCAGCTCAAGAAAGGATAGTGGCTTGGAGTCTGGTGATGTTAGTGATGCTAGTGAAGAACAACAACCTGCGTCAAAGCTGAAGCAATCACCGTTACAAGATGCCGTGAGCAGGGAAACGCAAACCAGAAAAAATATTCCTCAAATGAATAATGACAAAAACGGCAAGATATCTCTTTTGAACAAACCAAACACATCAACTAAACCAGTTTACGAAATGAAAATACAATCAGCTCTGGCAACAAGTATCCTTCAACTCCGAAAAGGCGTCTTAACGAAAACCAAGACTTTGGATATGCACAAGCCCAAGCAGCAAATGGTTTCAGTACTGAAGAAACCACCTGTAGCCACTACTCCGCAAATAATTCCTGGAACTAATCTCAAGGAATCCATTGTCACGACTACTAATAGTTCAAACGATCAGGTACAAAACATAATCGTTCAGGAAGCAGCAGACGTCGATATGCCAGAGGAAACAGAAAAGAAGCCACCGCGCAGGAAACTGAACCTGGCGGAATATCGCAGTCGCCGCGAGCTGAATCGCAGCGATGGTAGTCGTACGAACTCTCCCGTTCAGCCAACAGCTCTTCTCTATGTTCATCATGCATCGACTAACACTGAGCCGATCAACGATGATCCAGAGAATCCAATCTGGTGCGAGCGGGAGATTGTTCCCGTGCTCAAACCAAAGGCCGAGATAGAGGAAGAAAAAGTCAAACCTAAACCACCCACTAGGGATAGAGGTATACAGACTATGGAATCGGTTTTCGGAATTGTTTATGAAGAAGAGCCAGAGGAAGAACCGGAGGAAGAACATGAGGAGGGTGAGATAACACCACAAGAGGAGGAACAGCAGATGTTGGAGGAGCAATTGCAATCGCAACCTCCACCACAGGAAGTTATTAAGGAACAAACTGTTGAACAGAGTTTGTCTGTTCCTCATATGGATATTGTACAGAATGACGAAATTGAAAGCGCTCAAGTTTTGACTCAACAAAATGTAAATAATGAGGTTGCTGATGATAAAGTTCCTGCAGATGAAGTTCAAATCGTAAAGGATACCGTAGTCAACGAAAATAATAAAGGTTCTAGGTATGTAGAAATTTTTATTCAACTTTCATTCAAGTTGAAAATCGATGTTACAAACTTGATAAAAGAAATAGATTAAGAAGTAACCATAATAGTTTTAGCCTTGGCCGCATGCGGGACCGCAAGAATCGCAACTACAGACGAGCGCGCGCGTCTTCGGGCTCGTCAGTCTCCCGCTCCCGCAGCCGCAGCCGTGGCATTCGCAGCAACATGCGTCGCGCTAGCCGCAGTCGCAGTCGTAGCCGCAGTAGTCGTGGACGCAGTCGCAGCAAAGCCAGGAGATCGCGTGACGAGCGTAGCAGAAGTCGCAGCAGAAGCCGCAGCCATAGCCGAAGCAGGTCGCGCAGCACAAGCTCGGACAGAAGCCGATCACGCAGCAGAAGCCGATCGCACGCTAGGCGCCGCACCAGGAGGAGAAGGATCAGCCACAGACGTAGTTCGGTCAGCTCGAGTAGCAGCTGGACCTCGCGTTCACGGTCAAGATCCAGATCGTCACGACGCTCGAGATACAGCTCGTCATCGAGGTCAAGATCTAGATCGAGGTCTAGGTCAAGGTCGTCTAGATACTCAAGCTGCTCTAGGTGAGCTTGGTGATGGAGTCGTTAAAATTACCAAGTTACAAATTTTTTTATTGTTTGATAAGGGTATAAACAAGTACATTCGTTTGTTTTTATTGTTCAAAACAATTTTTAATATATTACGCATTTGAAATACGCTTTTTTCCTTTTTCTTGGACATTACATTTTTAATTTGCTTGTTTTATTTAAGAAACGAGTTACCTAACTTATCAAACAAAATTTAAATACTAGTTTATGCGACAAAGGCGTGAAGTAATACTTCACGCACGAGCAATGATTCTTGTGATCATTGCTAGTGCGAGATGTACACGTCCAAGTTGCATACAATTTTTTTTGCAATCGTACATGCACCGAAAATTTCACTTCATGCATAAACTTTTCGCACACAATTGCAAAAAATTGTTAATAGCAAAAAGAGTTTTAGAAAATCAACGTCATAAGATTATTATTAGACTTGACATTTTAAATCAAAACTTTTTGCAAATTAATTTTCATCACGTGGTCAGGAAATTTATAAGATTATCTTCTTAATTCTTTCTGGACTTATTTATATGACTAGGTTTTATAAATTTTCTAATTTGCCTAGTTATGTTTATTGTGCATGTGGTGGTGATGGTTCTTTTCATTTTACTCTCATTTTGTAGTAATTATTGGTATACACAGCATAAAATGACATTCCAATTTCTAGACAAATGTTAAATGTGAAAAAATTTGTTAATCGTATTTGAAAGTAATGAACTTTTCATTTTATGCTGTTATCATGGATTTCTTCTATAATTAATTGGTGCCGGTTTATATTACTTTTTTTTTACATATGGTTGATTTATTTTGTAAAGTAAAGACTTCTGAGATTAAAATATAATTTTTTCAATTCCTTTCTTTACAATCTTGTACAGCATCATATACTATGTTATGTGACTGACTTATGTACAAGAGAATTTTATCAATTATTTTAAGTGCAGTAGATAAAAATAATAACAAGTTGTTAGGATTCTTTCTATGAAATTTCAGTAAGCGTTATTATGCAGATTATTTGGTACAGGATCGCACATATTATACATAAGCGCGCTTTCTTTTACCAAATCATTTGATAGTTGCATCATCAACAGAAATGCAAGAGAAAAAACAATTTGTTATTATAGTAAGGTTCCACTTGTATCTGTTACTGTATATCTGTTTCATACTATAAAGTAGTTTTCGGTTTACAAAATAAACAAGCATATTTTAGTTACATTCGACATCATTGAAAAATATAATTATGCTAGGTAATAAAGCTGTAGACTTTTTGCGCGATGGGCCCACTAATTTGAAAGCTACATAGTTTGGCTGTCCTCGCGAGTGTCAACGACATTACTTATATAATCTAGTTTAGAGATGCAATTTTGTCTGATATCGGGTTAAAATAACGGTTATAGGTCTTCTTCTCGCTCGAATTTCGGACGTTCTAAGTGGTCGAGTCGCCGCAGGAGGGGCAGACGTGATCGGCGGCGAAGTTATAGTAGGCACAGACGGCATTCCTCGGGTAGTAGCCACGGCTACAACGATTGGAGGAGGTAAATGATCACCGACACATCGTTTGATCAACATCTTAGTTTTTATATTACTTCCCACTTGTTTACCGATAACAAAAATGGCCAAGAGCTTTTTCGTCTCCACCGAGTGTGTGCGCTCCTTTCTTCTGTTTTTACACCTGCTGTTGATTTTTATTCCCTATGGAAAAAAAATGAGAAGGATATAATTTTGAGGAATATCGCCCCCTCTCCCCTCATACGTTTTCCCCCTTGTTTCCTCACCCGCTGTTTTTTCATTATTTACCGTACTTAACATGCTCTCGTGTTTTGGCTAATACTTTTGTTAAAGCACAGAGAACTTACTTGGTTGAGTACATAAAGTGTGGTATTCTATTCTAAAATCACACCACTCTTTTCTTTTGCTTTCAACAAGTGTAGATAATATAGTTACTTCGTTGATTGTACAAAAGATTTTTTGTCTCAACTAAGTTTTTCTCTGATTTGTTAGCAGCTGTAATTTGATTGAACCATAATTTTTTTTTATTTCTTCTCAGATCTCCTGTTCCATACAGACGGCCATATGATGACTGGTACGTCAGGGAAAAACAACGGCAAGTAGAAGAACGTAGAGTTATTTATGTTGGCAGATTGAAAGAAGGTATTACCAAAGCAGAGCTTCGTAAGAGATTTGAGGTCTTTGGTCCAGTCGTTGATATAAGCGTCCACTTCCGCGAGCGTGGGTAAGTGTTTAGTATATTGAACATTGAACAGTCAAAGTTTAAAGAATTTAACAAAATGTATACAAATTTTATTCATTACTTATTTGTATGCAATGATTTAGAAATCAATCTAAAGTGATCTAAAAATAAATAACATGAAATTGCTGAATACTACTTAAATAAAAGTAATTTTTATGATAATAATATTGATCTAGTTATTTCTATGATAATAATATTGATCTTTATACAATTCAGTTTTATCAATTAAAATAGTACTTTTCGATACTAGTGCCATAAAAATGATTCTTGTCTGAGTGTGTGTAAAAATCATTTTTATCACCTGTATCGAACATTATTTTTTGACGCTCTGTACGTTCAGTGCTATTTTTACGCAGGCTTTCACATGTAACCATACGTAAAAGTGGTACTTTACGCACGGAGTGTCAAAAAATATCGTATGCAACTCGAACGTATATGATTTCCGCCCTTGTACTATTGTTGAGTTACACGTGCGAAAAAGTTATTTTTATGCCCTTGTTGCATAAACAACTATTACGCACTTCCGGGTAAAAACTATTAACTTACAATTTAAATTCAAAGAATAAAACTTTCAATATCAATCAGTATTTTATTATTTCAATAATTTATATATATATGTTTGCTGAATAATTTTCTTCTTTTTTTTTTACAGTCATAATTATGGCTTTGTAACATTTGCCAACAAAAATGATGCTTATCAAGCTGTTGAGCATGGCAATGATGATCCTTCATTACCTAGATATGATTTATGTTTTGGGGGTAGACGAGCTTTTTGTAAAGTAAAATATGCAGACCTTGGTAAGTTCCTTTCCAAATGTTACTTATTCTGATTGTTAAACCTTCAATTAAAAGCATATCAGTTCAAAATCTTTGTTATTCTAAAACAAAGAGGTACGTTGTAATAATTAATACTTATTAAATATTTTTTATACAGATGGAGCTACAAACAGTTTAACAACTAATAGAAGTAATAATAATATGTTCAACAAACATGAAGAAGAAAATACCTTCGATTTACTGTTAAAAGAAGCACAAGCAAAGTTGCGTAAAAGGAAAGTTTGACATACGTATTGCGTATTAGTGATAAACATAATTAACATAATTTAACACTTAGTTTTGTCGCTGCCATAAGGTTCAGAAAATTCGGGATCATTAGCAGTACGTTGAGACTTAATACGTATTGCATGTAGTAAAGTTGATAAATAATTTAATTAGGTAAGGAATTATTTGTAAACAAGAACTGCTGAATCTTCTTTTTATACACGACTATAGAATAATGCGAACTGTTCAGAAAAACAAAATAGCAAGCGATAAATCAATTTTTATGCTGTTACCTGCTACGGATTCTCGGACAAAGAACTTTATTATATAGTAATGATGATTATAGGGCGAACCTGTATATTCAAAGACTTGCTATCAAGCATCGCGCAAGCATGTAATTAGTAGAGGAATAAATTTCTTAATTAGGCATGCAATTCAGTATTGCAGCAGTTTTTAAATATGTGGTTTTGTCTTGTTGACATCACGAAGATCACTTTTTACCTTTTCCCAATAGTGATTTCTTTGTTGATATCAAAATCACCGACACAACCAAGCATTTGTAGCCGCAGAATACATGTAAAGCCGTTGACTAATTTTTCTAGAGCTGCAAACCAAAATTGCATGGTAAATGAAATTTTATTTTAATAAGAAACTACAAAAGCAATACATTTTCTTAATTATATTGTTTTGAAATCTGAAAGTATGTTTATTGCTAAATTTAATGACTTCGAAATTGTGAGTGGAAGCCACCAATCAAAGTTTAACATAATGCAAATATTTTTTTATATATTTTTCCATTTAGTTTCGATTTGCAGTTCTATTGTTATCACATTCAATTTAAAAAAAATTGAAGATATTCGAGGTACTTTATTAGATTTTTTACAGGTGTTAAATTTGTTGATAAGACAAGAATTGAAACTGAAATTCTTAAAAAGGTGCTCTACTATCCTAAAGTGTATACTATGTACAGACTGTAGAATTTACAAGAAATAATAAATCAAACGTTTTTCTTGTAACGTTTACCTAGGTTAAAGGAAAAATATACCGTACATATATTAACGTAACCTTACTGATCAAATTGTATATATTACTTCTCATCGTGTTGTTGTAAAACGAAATTTTGGATTGGAGGTTTTTTGCAGTTTACTTGATTTTATTTAAATTAAAATTTTTTTTTGCCTAAATAGTTTTTCTAATTGAGAAAATAATTTTTTCTATATCAAATTATAAGAAATATATTAAGAAAATTACAGTCAATTATGTATTAAAATTAAATTTTTCTTTGAGTTTAAAGGATTGTTAAGTAAGAATTATTTAACACATGAACTTGGATATTAGATTACCCACCGTGGCATATTTACAATTATTTAAAAAGAAATATCACGGATTTCATTATTTGAGGATATAACATATATAAAGTAAGCACCTGATAATTTGCCATTGTTAATATTTTTTTTCTGACAGCTTTATTTCGTTAGTTATTTTTTTCCTACAAATCGACAAAACATTAAAAAAAATACATTAATTGGTTATAGAATGGCAGTAAATATAACAATCCTTTAAATATTTCTGTATTTATCGTTTTATGTAGAAAAATATTTTGCAAATTGTTATTTTTTAAAGTTTCGTCTTTTTGCTATTCGAATGAGTCAAACAACAAATCTTGTCATTTTTATACAATCGTTAATCTTAATATTTCTGAATAAAAAGCACTGATGCCATTGCTGATTACCTTAAAAGTCTGATTACACTCAGTAGCAATTATTGAAGGACTTATTAATTTACTAAGAATATACTGTTCGATGTATGTATTCAGTTAAACATGCATGAGTAAATCACTAAAATGCCAATCATACCGCATCTAATAACAAAAAAAAATATTTCAATGAATGATCATAATATACATATATCACAGGTGTAAAATATTTGAAAATGTAATAAATTTTCATGTAGAAATAATTTCAGCTTCCGTTATAGATTTTCGATAGATACGTCTTCCAAAGTATGTGCAAAAACGACTTTCAGAAAGTAAAAAAATCGGTTCGGGAAGTTTTAACAAAAAACGAAAAAAGAAAAAAAAGGAAAAAAAAAATACTTGAGTCAGATATTTAGTAAAGTTTCTATTTTTTTGATTGTATTTTGCTAATTGTGTTGTCATTTAATTTTTTCTAATTAAAAAAATTTTTAAAATAAACAAAACAAAAAAATTGATAAAATTATTGTAATATGGATCTGTAAGACTTGGTTTCAGCAATATTCGTACGTAATTTATTCAATGATACTCACGTCATGACATCTCCACCAATTGCGCGAATGTATAAAATATGTTTCATTATGACAATTACTTCACCTACGATCTTAGAATAAAAATGTTGAAACAGCCAAATTGATTTTGTTATTAAGTTAACAAACGCTTCAGATCGATGGGTTATCTTGTGTCTTACTTTTTATGGATCTAATAAAATTTACGATTGCGTATTCCTAAAGAAGCTAATAGCGTTAGAAAAGTATATAATAAAAGATGGTAAAAATATAAAGAAAAAAAATTAAGCTATTAATAAGCGACTAACGTCAGTGACTTCACCATTTGCACCACAAAAACGAAAGTGGTGCAATTTAGGATTAATATACTATGTATTGAATAATGCATTATTAATGAAATAATGTTTGAATCGAATTTATTTTGTGAAGTTCATGCATCGACATTCATTTTTTTTCTTCACTTAATACTTTTCCATGTAATTTCAAGATGATTGCACGTTTATAACGGGATTCATTTCTGTATGATACGTTACCGAAATGTGATATATACAGTTATGTTAATTTTAAAACTTTAATAATGATGAGTACTGTAAGTGGCTTACAGGTAAGAATAAACTTGTACTTTATGAAAAAAAAACACGTTTCAAGAGCGTATTTATCATCGCGCATGGTAACTTTTAGATTACATATGTAAAAATAGGATTAAGTTTTCTAAAGATACCCTGTCTGAAACATGCGTCTCAAAAGCACATTGTATTCTATGTAAAACAAGGCTATGTACTACAAGCTTAATACAGAATTTAATGGACGAAAAATAACTTATTTATTCCCTTACCTTCATAAATTATAATTATATTTTGTTATTAATGCATCTTTTGAAAGATTACATTAAACTTTATTATAAAATAAAACCATACAGTACGATCTTATAGATCATATAGATATTTTATAGACTAAATATTTATTTCAATTGAAAATTTTTAACATTTAACATATGATTAGACTCAAGATAGAAACTAAATTTTGTCACGGGCTTAGTATCTCACTTTAATAACTCAATGTTCGCGTACTGGAAACTAGTCATTGTAAAAACTTGCATTTTCATTTAATCCAATATTGCAGTGATCGACAATACATTGATATATCATAATTTTTTCGATTTCTCGAAACTACTGTGAGATTTATTATCCGTTTCCAACGACTGATGAGAAAAATTAGAAATGGACTTCTCATAAAAAATTTGTATTTTGCAAACTCTAATTTCCTTTTTATCAGATGAAGCCAACGTAATAAGCAAATCTGTTAGATCTGGGCTTATTTGAGAAAGATGTATTGTCAATTCAAATTTATCATTAAAATATTGGTTACCTGAAAAGAGCATGTTTTACTTATAACTATTTATAATTATATATTTCTTTAGCTAAATGACGTATAAAAACTTTTTTTTTCAAACCTTTAACATTAATATTCAACGGACTTATTAATAGTTTATCATTGTTCTTACTGATATTATAAATCACAAAACGGTTAAACAAATGTTTGAATTCTTCAATGATCGAATTCTCGGCATCTCTTGTAAACCATTCAATAAATCGTAATCCAATTATGTTATCTAGAAAATAAATTTGTATTCAGATCTATGAATTTTGTGTGAAGTGTAGTATATTTCGGTTGTTTTAAAAACTTTATATTTAAAAGTTAATTAAAAAAAATTAATCATTTTTAAACTATATACTATATTATTCTATATACCTATACAGGTATCCCAAAATACTTTTTCTTCTTTATTTAATGATTTTTTGAAGACATGAAGAATGCAATTATCTAATTGATGGTTTCTGGATGAAATCACTAACTTCTTACTTAAGGGACATTCAGTAAGGAATTGCGCCGGTAAGTTTTTGCAAATACATTCTTTATTTAAAACGTTTATAGAAGCATAATCAGTAACCGTGGTTTGACAAATCGAATTTATCTACATAAAAATTTTCAATAAAAGTTGCTTTTATTTCATTAATGTATACGTTTCTCTTCTCTACAATATGAGATTATGTTAAATGATGAAACACGTACTTGTATTATAAAATCGCCTATATCAGATTGGAAGATAATCCAAAATGATCGTGAATCGCATACCATACAGGCAATGTTTATCGAAAGATTGACTGTTTGAGAATTTTCTACCACATTTAATACTTTTTCATTTAACCATAAACGTGTTGGTACTTTCATATTTTGTATGCTTTTCCAGTGCGTAATAATTAATTTATCTGGAAATACATTACGTTATTAATTAATATTCATTCCTAGTTTACTTTATATATGTGTATTCAAATAGAAAATAATTCGATATGTTTTACATCTTTATTCTATTCAATAAAGATATACCTAGTAATTTTGGTTGGTTATTCGATAACCATATTTCATATTGCGTTTCACAATTATAAGGTACAACAATGTCCAAATTCTTTTCAGTTGGATTATATAATTTGCTTCGAATAGCGTATTTTCCAGATACTTCAAGATCGTCAGGAAATCCTTCTAAAAGAAACGTTTGATTTTCACCAAAATGTGGTCCCATTGCCGATCCACATAACACTAGATACACTAAAAATTTGTTACAGTACATATGTATAATAAATATTATATATGTAACAAAATTACGGCTTCTTCAAGATTAATACAAATAAAATGAAATAAACATCTATTTACCTTTTTCTTTTCGAATTTTTCGAGCATGGTAGGAAATCCTAATTTGTTGTTTTTTGGACGGGTTTATAGATATGATTGGTTTTGAAGAAAAAAGATTAATGTTATTTCCGAAAAATTGAACAACATAATTCACTGAGGTAGAAAGCGTGCTAGAAAACTGAATTTGTTGAGTAATCGATTTTGTTAAAGCACAGCTAAATAAGATCTGTAAAAATAATCCGCTTTATCACGTGATGATAATATATATGTATATATTTTTGTTGTTAAATATCTTATGATAGAACCTTATCCCTTAACAAATACGTAGGTAAATTCTTGAAGAGATGCACAATTAGTAATAACATTTGGACACAATGAGGATCCACAATTTCTGCTGGCGTTATCATAAATCCAAGACGAATTTTTTTCCATGCTGAGATGAGGCAAATTCCATTGTGTGTTTTCTGTAAAAATCAAAAGATAAAAATAATACCTTCCAACTTTTAAAAACAAAACACCTTTTCTTATGAATAATTTAACACTATAATTTTGATTATAATATTTACCTCTTCTCGACTAACTGGATTCAAATATACATCGTAAAAAAAATCGTTTTTTAAAAATGGACAATATGCTATTGTTACAGCAATAAGGGCCAAACCATCACTCAAACAATCTTCAAAATTACTTATTAATCTGTTATCAAATATCTGATTGCAATAATACTCTAGCCATTCTAATAAAATCGCTTCGCACATAGGTATGTTAATGCGTTTTTTTGATTGATTCATAATATCATCAACCTTTAAACCACTTACTGTATAAGTAGCACTAAAAAGATTGTTACAAAAAAGTTTTAATGTTATAATTATAAAGAATTTTCAAATATTGAATAACTATTCAAAAAGTATTACTTGTCGACATTTTTAGCGTTGTTTAATAAAACGGCTTGCATTTTTAGCATTTCTTCATCAATTGGGTTCAAAATAAAGCATTTATAACTCTGTAAAACTATGTCAAGCCATGAATATATGCTATGAGATTTAAAAATACATTCTGGTAGAAAATAATTTATATTTATTCTTAATTTCTGAAATGATTAAAATAACTGTAAGAAGAATAATGCTTAAGTGTTGAAATTAAAATTTATTTTATTAAAAGATTTTTCATTTACCTCAAAATCATTATAAGTTAAAAAAAATTCTGGTAACACATATGATATGCAAGCTCCTTTTAACATCAAATATTGGAAAATTTTGCAGTATGCATATAAAGTGTTCTGTATACGCTCATGGTTGCTTTTATATTTAGTGTTTTTTAACCTTTTTAGATTAAAAAATCGAAAAGAATTAAAGAGTATATTTCAAAAATATAAGTTTTATTTAAATACTTCATTTGTCATAGCTAAGTAGATTCATCCATCCACACTGTAAAATTCCTACCTCGAATTGATTTCTAAAACTTCATTAGCTCCTGATAAGTATTCGACTACATCAATCAAACTGTATAATTTTAGATTGTTTTCTTGTTTGTTAGGTTCAGATGATAATTGAAATACTTTTGTTCCTAATGAAGTTTCGATAGCACCTTCATTTAAGTTTGGATGGAATTGGTAGTGAAATAGATTACAATACAGCCATTCTTCAATTGTTTTCAAAGTCTTTTGCATATAAAGTACTTGTTTACTGCATGTATTTTATAGGATATAAAAATTGTGTCAAATAATAATTCATTATTGTTCTTAGAATAATTAGACTTACTTAGAACTCTTACTCATAGGGAATAACGGATAAAACAATTTGCATGGCTTTATTGATTCATAAGATGAATCAAATAGTATTTCCTCAATAGATGCATTTTCTTTTTTATAAGTAATGACTGTTTTACAACTTTCCATACTATGAAGTCTGAACTCTCTTTCTGGTTTACTTATTTCACTTATTGAACTTATACTGCAAGATTTTGAATCGAATGCTAATGTCTGCAACTAAAAATAAAGTTTTGAATTGAAGATTTTTCTCAAACATGTACAAATGTAATTGCAAAATTGATAAAATATTTATATTTAACAATGCAACAGCATTCACTTATTGCGGAATTACATTTTCATGAGGTTGAATGAAAGTAATTAGATCAGAAAGATATTTTTGATGTTTCATTAGAATAAAATTTGAATTGATTTTCTGATCATAAATATGTATTGTTAGTAAACTACTATCTACCGTACCATAAACAGTAACAGTAAGAGATGTTATCTTTTCAATATCAGAAAATATTATGTTTGTACAAAATGAAACAGATACTGCACTTATGAGTTCAATTTCAACTATTATTTCATGCTGCCTAAAATTTAAAACGATTAATTTTAGTTTTATAAACATGATACATATGCTCTATTTTCTAATATAAATGTTTACTTACATGGAAGATGAATTAGTGCTATTTCTTTCTGGAAAATGAACTTTTAAAGTATCATTTTGAAATATTCCACTGTATTTTTCAGGATGGCAAACTTTAGCTTGAATAGAATTAACTTTGGTGAAATCACAAACTTTCAATATAAATTTTTCTCTTGCTGATACATTCAAAGGTACTGGAACCAGGTATACCTCCAGAACATCCGTCTCAATGCACTGTGTTGCATACAATCCATCAAATTTAAATTTATTATATAATTGTGCATCTCGGTTATA
Organism: Torymus flavipes; assembly: GCA_030522905.1. Classification (NCBI taxonomy): domain Eukaryota; kingdom Metazoa; phylum Arthropoda; class Insecta; order Hymenoptera; family Torymidae; genus Torymus; species Torymus flavipes. Next base: position 10,334 of record JAPYZO010000178.1, on the reverse strand, counting down.
TCCCAAATTGATTGGTATTTCAAAAATATAATGTCCTGGTTTTTTTGGTTGAAATTTTACTTTGAACAGTGCATTTTCATCAGGTAATAGTAAGCAACTTATAAAATTATTTACAAGTATTGATTCTCCTCCTTGCATCCAACAGATAATAAATGGACAATCTTTTGCCTTTCTTACATCTTCTGTGTTTAACGTGAATGAAACTTCTTTTCTTGAATTATTTATTATTCTTATTTCATCCTGAAATAAAATCAAAAAATTTTTAATTGTTTTTATTTTTATTTTTTTTTAATAATGTGTGTTTTAGTGAACTTTTTAAAACTGAAACAATTATTATTCTGCATTGATTAGTAATAAATAATTGTAGCAGAATATTGTGCAGATATCTATAGCTTCATACAATTGGTTATTAAAATATCAGTCACTTGTGATTGAAATCAATATAAATTTAATATAAATTTAATTATATTTCTTTGAAATATATAAAAATTATGTTCTTGTTAGGTACATACATCAAAGGTGTAACGTCGGAGTTTATAGCTGTAACAGGTAGCTTTCTGCTAACTGGCCTGATAAATTAATAACGTCAAACACACTAGACTATTGATCATGCCTAGTAACCTTTTCGTTTATCACTTGTTGAATAAAAGTAGATATATTTTTTATTAGTAAAGTAAAGGGCAGCGCAGGAGGTCGCAGAGAATAGAGGTCAAAGAGAGAAACTCATAATCGTAAGTTTAAATAAATGTTTTTTTTCTTTTTTTTCCCGTGAAATATTTTCTTCTTTTTTTCCCATGAAATATTAGTTTAAACAACGACAATAATTCTAAATGTAGGAAATGATATGCGTTATTAATTATTTATTTATTGCTTCCAGTACAGCTAAAAAGCTTTATTAATTATATACAATATTCCCTTTGTACAGGTGTATAAAAAGAGAGAAGGAACCACGACTTACAACATTCACACGGCTAGTCACATTTTCGTTTGGAGGTAAGTACTTAATTTCGACTACAATTGTACATAGGTGTAGGTAAATAAAGAGCGTTTGTTGTATCACGTGGTCACGGAATTTGAAGTGGGACTGCTTTTCTTTGTTTCTTGAAAGTTTCATTAATGAAATATCAAATTTGGTTTACTGTATGTACCTATATTTTTAAAATGTTTCAATCTTATTTTATAATTTAGTTTTTTTAACTTAAATTCTCATGAATTAGATAAATATGACATATTTTAATAAATACATGTCGCCTAATTGGTTATGTTTACGAGATCTTGTACTTAAATATTTGTAAAGGCGAGGTCGCGAATGAAAAAAATGCGATATTTTCGTTTATTACTGTGTTCTCGAACATTTGACGTGTACTTTAATGTTTATTTTTAATGATTTTCAATCTGCCACTGATTTTGATTCCCTTCATATTTTTGCACCGAATTACTATTTTTACGTACACTTACACGTGGTAAAATATTTTTTCTCTGATATAAAATCTTTTTTATTATAGATTAGTGATCAAAATGGAGGAGCACCTAGGGCTCTTCAGGTTTCGTCCGGGTCACCCTGGACCTAAAATGCAGCCACTTCCCTCGACTTGCTTCCTGCCCAGCGTGAATCCCATCTTGCGTCATCCACGCATCACCGCTACCGACGTAGGTTTTATGCGTCGCGGCCAGTGGTGTCCTGCGGTGTCCTGTGGCTGCTGCCGGTCATCTTGTTTTGCCGCAGGAGCTGCCTGCGGCAACGGTGCGGAGGGACCGACGGAACGCGCGCTTCTTTTGCGGCCGCTTTCGATACGCGAGCCGAGTGTAGCTTGCTCTCAAGAGCAAATGAGCTGTTTGTTTACGTTCGCGAGTGCGAAAACGCATAGCGCGAATGAAGTGGCGCGTCTCGTGTCGGACGAATTAGAGACGATTTGGCGAGATAATGCATCAGGAGCGCCCAAAAGAAGAAATGCGTTTTGGACATTCTCGACGTCTCGACAAGATGGGACAGGCGGAAGAATAGGGGCGGCTGGGGTATGGCCGCCCGAGCAAGAAAGAAAAGCTGAAGCTACAGCTACAGCACTTCCTCCTAGCCAAAATATGCCTCTACCAGGCACCGGGGCGATTGCGCGGCCTCGGGAATTCGAGGCGTCCTTGCGGAGCCGAACTCGCGAAAGGAAGAAATCGCGCGAGTTAACACGCTTCGACACAAATCTGCCTTTATCAGGCGTTATTGCCGCGAATGCGGCTGAGCCTGCGTGGCCTCGCGAGAGTAACGCGTATACCTGTCGAGGTGTATCACGAGAGGCTTGGCCGGAGGGATGTCAACAAGACGGTCTTTCGTGCCTCAGCGCCTCGTTCAGCGCCCTCAGGTGTTGCGACTGCCTGAACTGCCGGCAACAAGTGCCTGCGGCTGAGTCGTCCACGTGCTTCTGGCCGAGAAGCCCGAGGTTCCCGGTTAGCCGACCTGCTCCTCCGCCACTTGAGAGGCCGCCCGGCGACTGGAAGCGTCGCTGCTGGTGCTGCGACGAGTACGGCCACAAGTACTCGCAGTGTACTAAGCCGTTTGGGCTTAGACGCCGGTGTTTTGGTTGCGGCTTGCCTGACCATACTAAGGCGACCTGTCCGAATTGTTCTCCGAATTATCCGGCAGAAGTAATACGCTTCGTCAGTTCTTCGAAATAGTACTTCGTATATACTTAGAGAGTGAGGTTATACGATCAGTAAAAAGTTATTTTTGTTCAATTTAATGTGAATTTTTTGTTTTTACAATAAGAATGCAAAATTTTTTTTTTATATAATTGCAATTTTTTTTGCTTTCAAAATTGAAGTTTTTGAAATTTTCGACACAAGATTATGTACTTACGCTTAGTTAAATTTTTTTTTATTAATCATTGACATTTAAAAAAACTTGAGTTTCGAGTTTTATACTATAAAAATACCGTTTTGTTAACTCTATCGACAAATAAGGGAATTTTTTGTCTAAGAGATGTTTGTTTATTAAATTTACCTTTATAAAGTGTTATAATTTTAATCAAGTGTGTTTTTGAGTTTATTGTTTAATTATTTTTCTTTATAACAATTATTTGAGAAATATTGCACGTATTCATTTATTTATATCTATATTTATTTTGTTTGTATTGATACTGTATTAATATATTATTAATCACTTAATAAAAATTTATTTATTTTAGTTTTAAGTTGTGTAATATGTATGAATAATAATCAAATATCATTCATTTATAAATATCTTCTAAAATAACCCTGGTAGAAAATTAACCATATTTTATAGCTAAGGTGTTAAATGGAAGCATTTTTAGTAAAAATAAAATTAATAAATAAATGCTATAATTTATTTCAGATCAGTACATGTAACTATGAAATATAAGCAATGTTGGTTTTTAGCCATAAGTTAATTAAAAAATAGCTAACTTCTGGTTAACATTTCTACCAGGAAAGTAATTCATTAAATAATAATACTTACTTCTTGCAGATTATCGTTGAATTTGAAAGATAATTTGTTAAAACATATTATAGGATGCGTTACGGTGCAGTTAACGTAAATGGTAGGTATTTTTGAAGGAATGGGTAACTTTGTGATTCCAGTGTTAGCAGAATAGAAGTGACTGTGCCGTTTCATAAACTTGTTCGGTGAAATGTTGTCACTTTCAATCAATACAGGTCCAAGCATTTCATTAATAATTAGAGGTATATAGAATGAATAAACCGCTAGATCACATGGAATAACGTGTAAAAATAACTTTAGAGTTGTTTGTGGTAAAATTTGAATAATTACTTCATCATCTGCAAAATTAAATTAAATTAAATATAATACGTTTCGTGCAATGTTGAATTTCTATACTTACCAATGTAATCGTCATTTCTCGAAGCTGAGAATGAAAGACAAAATTCTGGATATTGTTTGAGTAAAACTTGTATTGTAATTTTAGCATTCGTTAAGTTAGTTATTAAAATTTCTTTTATTTGATAAGAGTTTGAACTTATTTTTTTCATTTCAATAATACTTGGTTCGAACTTCAATCTAGGAAAGACAACTGTACCGCTCAATTTTAGCTGCAGTGTAATACGCTTTTGTACAACAATATTTATCAATGTCGAGAACTTCATACAAGTATCAAATTTTAAAGTAATCTGAAAAAATTGAAAACTTAGTGCGAAAGTGTCTAATCACTAAGTTAATACTATAACAAATAGGTATATGTATAATATATCGCAAGTTATGAACATTTTTGTAAAAAATTTAAAGTATTTAATGTGTTTTATAAAAAATTTCTACAATTAAAAAAATCTTCATTCAATTAAATTGTGTTGCATTTTCTTCACAATAGAAAGAACTTTTCGAATTCAGTTTCTAAAGAAAATGTCATAAACTTATTAACTACAAGTACCTATAGAAAAAGCTTGTATTTGACACAAACAGCGCAAACTCACGTTTAAAATGACAACCCCGCGTGGTGGCATATGCCCCGTAAGAGGCGTGACATCAACGCCCCTCAGAAGATCGTCGTCGTCGACCTCGAAGACTACCTCGTAGAACTCTGCGTTGCTCAGTATGGCGTGGAGGCGGTGTGAGAGGCACAACGGGACTTCCCCCACGTCCATGTTAGCCTCGAGCAGGGAGACACGAGGCGCGCGCTGCTGATGCGGCGCCTCCAGTTTTAAAATCGCGCGTGCGCCGTTCTCCACTGTCATCGTGGCTTCGGCGTGCTGCGGCAAAGCCGTCGGATAAACGCAGACGCAGAGGCGGCGAGCGGCTGCAACGATGCCGCTTGGAGGGTCGATCATGAAACTCGTGTGCGTCGATAAGGTCCACCTGGTTGGGGTAAGGTAAGGTAAACGTGTTCGGCAAAGAGTTTAGTAGGGAAAAAGAAATTTTTTTTTTTAATAAGTAAAATTTCTTTTATTTTAGTTTGCTTTGTAATTATCAAAAGATATTTTTTCTATAGTTTTCTAATTTAAATATACATTGAATGATTGTTTCACATCTTATTATCGGAGTTAGGATCTGTAATGTTTTTTATATTATACTAGCCAAAATACTCGCCCGCTTTCGCTTTCTCGTGATACAATAATGAAGGAATACCTATATTTATTTAAAGATTATAATTTATTATGATAAAATAATAAAATATGCTTTTGAAATTTTTTTTTTTATAATTTGAAAAAATATGTACCATTACATAGTCGTTATTTGAGATTTAGTCTTTTTATACGTTTAATTCTCATTCTATACCTTATTCTAAACTCTTAAGATGCCCAATGATTGGTACATTTACGTTAGCATCATGATGCTATTTATTAATTAAAAAAGAGAATTGAATTGATGTCAAACAATAGAATAATGAATATTAGAAATAATTCATTTTATAGAGTATAAATTTGTTTAAAATACAAAAAAAAAATTTAATTTAAAATGCAAATATTATTTTTTTTTTATAAAATATAGTTAAACGAAATTAAATGCAAATTAAATAGATGAATGCGAAAAGTAAATAAGTAGAATAAATGAATTCATTGAAAAAGGATTCGTTATGAAAAATATCTTTATGCTAAGAGTAAAATATATTTCGATTCAAAGGAAATCACACATTTTGTAAAAGAAATCCCTTTATAAAAAGTTGATTGTCAGCGACTTGCCCTATTACGCGCACACCTCATGATTTAAGTAGTGCCATGGCGTCGTATAAGAAAGAGAAAGAGATAGATTTGGATCGCAAAACGATATATATTTTAAAATAATGATTTTTTTTTTTAAATTTCGTATATTTTTTGAACGACTTAATATTATCCAATAAACTTTGAAAAAATATGTACTAAGACAAAATGCTATACTTACTTAAATTTAGTATTGGCGTTGATTTTATTTTGTATTTCAATAACTTGAAAAGGAATTCTATATCCTTCTTGAGGGTGATAATCATTATCGAAAGTAATTTCTTTCGTTTTCAACTCAAGACTTTTCGTGACTACTTCTGCTGCTATTGGTAATTGATACGTTAGGCAGTTATTGATCGCATAATTTATGTAGGAGCTGTATTTTCCATAATGACTCGAACGAAACTCCACTGCATATGTTTTAGTCGAGTTTGGTTGAAGAAAAATTCGATTTCCACCAGGAAATGAAACATTTTTTTCATTTAAACTTATTAGTGTTATTTCAACTCGAAAATCATTCTTATTTTCAAATGTTAATTCACTATGATTTGGTGTTTTTACTGCAATCTATATAATGAGTAAATACTATAAGTTTAAGTAATGTTTAAAAAAATTATATTTTATGTATCAATCACACAACCTTTCCGAAGTCTAATTTCATTGGTGAAATCTGAATTTTATATATTTGAAAAGGTGAAAGTGACGTTACAGTCGAAGGATTTTTTAAAGTCTTTAGTTTGGTAAATCTTTTGAATGATTTCTGCACTATAATAGCATCATTGGTTTTGGGCACTCTAATTGAACAGCATGTTTTCTTAAAATATCGACAGCCACAAATAATGTTTTGTGCATCGATATCTTTTGCAGTATGTGAAAAAATTGAACGAAAGTACTGTGTCCAAAATTCACGATGATTCATTTTCATCTCAAACTCCGATGAAGTATAAGTCAATGTATAATCCGGTTCCAGTGGTAATTTATTCAAGGACACCGCTTTACAGATAGTCGTAGTTCTTATCTTTCCAGCTGCTTTCAGTGGATTGTACGCACAACAGACAAAGGCACGATCAATTTTTATACTTCGTACTTTGTTCGATGCTTTGATCTTGCTGTCCGCACATAAATCAAATTCCAATAAAAATGGCGAGTCCACTGCAAATATTAGTTTTTACATATTGATTAAATACATTTACAAACAGCGGAAATATTCGAAAATTAAACTTGCAATTCAACTGTGCAGTAACGGTAATAAGAACTTCAACAGATTGACCCGGTTGTACACAGACTTGTCGTGGTTCACATTTAACACATGGTTTTGATATAAATGAAAAGGTCAATGGTAATCGTTTTGATGGATTTTTCACATTAATTACTCGTAAAACTTTGTCGTTGATTCCTAGGTCACCAAGGTAGAGTTCATTTGGCTCAAAGTGCAACCGTGCTATTTCAACGTCCCCGTGTAAGTAAATAGTCTCTACGTTGGAATGATTTTCTTCTTGAGAAGAAAACGCATTATCTATTGTATCTTTTTCACATAAAGTTTCATCTGAAATCATCAACAGTTGTAGAAATTACATAAATTTGATGGGCATATAATTATAATTTTCGTAAGTATTGTTAGTTTTTATAATTATTGTGATAAAGATTTTAAAATAAACTCACTAATGTATATTTCTGGTAAGTAACTTTCAGCATTGTTATTTTTTATTTTTTTATATTCTGGAAAATAAAACACAAACTGTAATGACGACGTGGCAAAGTTTTCTTATAATACGCACTTAAAATACTTCTAGCTTCTGCTGCTTGAATTTTCTTGACTTTAATAATTGCAATAAAGTATTCAATACTTTTATTATGTTTATTTTTCAATGTTGGCGTAAAACTGTTGAAAATTATTTGAATTTTCACAAGCTTATTTAATTTATTGAAAGTAGATATTTCCAATGCTTACGTTACTGAAAGCGTTATTTCCTGAAACGGTTGCAGTCTATCTTCAACTGGATGAATTCTAAATACATCGAGATCAGAAGTTTCTTTATCATCATTTTCCTAAAAATAGATGTGATAGAAATAAGAAAAATATCATATTCAAAAACTGAAATTCAATTATTACTTTGATACTGATCAATTCATTATTAACTTCGAAGAAAGAAACGAAGCTAGACGTTTCTGAAGAATAGTTTTTTAACGGCAGATCGAAGTACCACTGCGTTCCCCAAAAAATTGGGGGAAAGTTGAGAAATGTAAAACCATTTAATGTTGTAGGATGGCTTAAAATTATTCTTGGCTTGATTATGTGAACTTTTATTACTATGGGGATATTGGGAAACGATTTTATCCTATAAATATGTTATTGAATTCGTGAATTTATGTTCTATATATAATTTGTATATTAAAAAAATGAGTTATTTACCAAAACTCTCCACGAAAAATCCCTTCCCTTCTCCCTGTAACTTGTACACTGATTGTGATTTCTTCATTCAATTTTATTAAACCTTCCATAGGCTGCACATTAATTTTCATTTCATTTTTTCCAACATCAATACAAAATCTGTCATATAATATTATCTCTGTTAACGATTTAACACATAAGCTTACAATTCACCAAAATTATCAATTCCATTTTCTAATACCTTGCACTTTTTCCACCGACGCTCTTGACCACTAATCTTTTGATATCTGACACTGATCCAATATTCACACATCCAAAGTCTATTTTTGTTGGACTTACAGCAATCGTTGGAGCCGACTTGGTGCATATCAAATGATAATCGAGCTTAGTCCCATTGATTTCAATTGGAATCATGGCGTGCACTGAAATCGGTCTTCTAAAAAAGTACCGCACTGCTCTCGACAAACTCAAGCCTGGACAAAGTTTGAATCCTTGTTCCACGGTGGGTTTTATGTCGAAAGCCTAAATATAAAATTGTCAAGAAACGAAAACTACTCTGAAAGTAAACATCAGGTAAAAAATTACCATTGAATTTGGCTCCCGAATCTTAATAAGTGCCACTTTCTTTCCACGATTTTGAATTAATAGTGTCTGTTCCAGGGCAAGACCTTCAGTGGGATCTTGAAATTCCATGTATGTTGGAGTAATAACGACATCGTCGGTACCGGAGCATTCCTCGAACGATATAGTCTGGGGAAATGCGAAGGACGTCACGTTTTCTTGCACCTGATGAGGAAATGTGCCTTTGATATGCGGCTCATCAAGATTCGATGACTAAAAATGTAGATTTAACTTTGTAGTCGAAGTGTATAATCATTTTAAAAGTAAGGTTAGAATTGACATTTTCTTCTAGAAATTTCAGGTAACGAGTATGTATAAGATTAAATTAACAGTTTACTGAATATTGGGTGTATCACAATTTAAAATTTATTACTATTGAGATTCGTTTCTTGAGTTCAGCCTCTTTCAGCTTCTCATGTCCGTTTCTCTCATTATTTGGACATTTTTCAAGATTGAGAGATTGTCTTCTAGATGGTAGGTTTATTACAAATGACGGCATTGTTGTGATTGACAAAAAATCAAAATTTCATTGAAATACATATGTTCATGATGCTATTTATTATACACACTGGTATATTTATTTTACAGCGAGATGTCGTTAATTGCTCATTAACCTAAATGAAACAAATGAGACTCAAGGATGTTGAACTTATAAAAACAACTTGTTAACACAGAAGTTGATTAAGAATTATACTGCACTTACAAAGAGAGTGCAATATGACCTCCGAGAAACAGATTTCGACCAGACTTTTGGAAACGATTTTTGATACTTCAAAATAAAATCGAGTACCAGTAATTCTTGTTATATAAGTTATTGAATTTCCAATCAACTTTATTTTATTGTTGTGCAAATAACTAATATAAATAAAGTGACGCAGATTAGAAATAAAATAGTTTATATCTCAGGAAAAAGAACCCATTGGACAGAGTTCTGGGTAATCGGGCTTAATATTTAGGTATATCTAAAATTGCTTCCTATATCCGATCCAGATTTTTTCTCATTAATTACAACAAAATCTTATATATAAAACTTATTTCCCTCCGTTAGGTCTAGTCCAAGATAACATTATCGTTATTTGGTAATAAATCGTTATTAGCAGCTTGAGCCTCACTGACTGGAATAGACTGTACTATTTTCTTGATCCAATCAACGTAAGCTGATACCTATAGTAATGAAAAGAAATTTTATATATTAAATTTAAAAAATTTTTATTATATAACTTATAATAAACTGATAAAAATTAAACTATATTTATATAAATTCTATCACATATTCTATCATGAAATCTGTCATCATATCAAATTTTGTTATTTATTAGATCCGCAATGTAACGTCAAATCTCCACTCACCCTCGTGAAAACCGTGTAATAACTCGGATCGCACAACGGGACGGTTATTCTCCTGGGGCTGAGCGACACGATGCCGTGGATGTCCCAGACGTCGGCTTGGGGCCGCCGCATGAGGAAGCCGCCGCCGCTGTCGCCGTTGCAGACGGACGTGCCGTTGGCCCAGCCAGCGCAAAATGTCGTGTACTGCAGGTACTTGCGGAAGTCGCGCGCCTCGCGCTCGCGGCACAAGTCTTCCGGTATTACGGGGGCGGTGACCAGCCGCAGCGTCGCGCTGTACGTGTCGTTCTCCGTCACACCCATGCCTATATATATA